>WUAP02200662.1:0-21173 GCA_015163945.2 Stichodactyla helianthus | reverse complement strand
TTATCTTCTCGTGTTGAATATCTCTCACTCGAAGATAAAATTCGTATCTCCGCGCGCCCATGTAATATCCTCTATTTATCTCTGTGTATGTCCAGTAAATGCAAAGTTTGCTGTTCTCTCTCTTAATCAATTAGATTAACATATCTATGTACTGCAGAATGTTGTCCCTTCTTTCCTCCATCACGCGATCTCCCCTTTGCTTCTTTCAAGACCATTTGCACTAACAGGTCACATCAAGCACCAGTGTTAAAATGAACTCCAGAAATGGAAAGAGCATCACGATATTAGTAAGAAGGTGAAGTTTCAGCTCACAATATCTAAAACAGTAAAAATGGCATGAAATATAAAATTTAGAATTTTATAAGGATTTGTATGGGAAAATGTGTTGGATGGCAAGCTCTTGCCATCCAGCTCATTTTCCCCCCAAACTCTTAGAAAACACCAGATTTTATAATTCATGCCATTTCTCCTGTGTCAAACATTGTGAGCTAAAACTTCACCTTCTTACTAATATCGAGATGCTCTTTCCATTTCTGGAGTTCATTTTGACACTGGTGCTTGATTTAAGGGGGTTGTGGTCACGTGATCTGTTAGTGCAAATGGTCTATTCCTTGCTTTCCTTTTCATTTCTTTCTTTAATTTCTTTCCCTCCTTTCTTTTAGTCCTTTCGTCTTAATTTCAATCTTTATGCGCCTTCAACTCCAGTCCCATGTTGAGAAAATTTTGACGGCAATGTCCGCCATGATTTATCATTCTCTACATTTCACATAATCTTTGATGTCACGTCTTCAACCTGTTTGTAACAACTGGAAAGGCGAAGATGTTTGCTGAGCTGTGATCCTTGAGAGAATGTTTTCCCGCACTTTTCACAGATAAATGGCTTTTCTCCGGTATGCGTGCGAATATGATTATTAAGTGTGGTAGCGCCCGAGAACGACCGAAAGCAATACCCGCACTTGAATGGCTTTTCGTTGCAATGAGCGCTAGCATGCACGCGAAGCTCATTGGGATTTGCAAACGCAATTCCGCAGAATCCGCATTGAAAGGGTTTGTTCGGAGTGCGCGTGCATACATGCATTTGAAGCACAGATTTCTGAGCAAAAACCTTGTCACACTGGCCGCAGCGAAACACGCCTAAACCTGGATCTTCTTCCTTGTGTTCTTCTCCGGTCATTTCCACCATGTTCAAATCCCCTCTAGAATACTCGTTCCCTAAAGGCGCTGTATAATAGTCTGCGTCTTCAACTGGATTCATTGGAACTTGAACTTGGCTCGCGGCTTTCAACCTCTTAGTCCTGGTCTCTGAATTTACATCAATATCTATGGAGGTTTCGCACAGTCGTTTTAGAGGTGACGCCATCTCATCTTCTTCCTCATCACGTGACAGAATTGCGTCATCACTGTTTTTTGTGATGACCGATTGCTTTTCGGAGAGCGTGAAAGTTGGGTACGTTTGAATATTGTTCAAGGTACTAACGACGGAAGAACATGGTATCGTTTCTGGTGGGATTTCAGAGAAAGATTTTAAATTACTTTTTGGCGATATATTTAAATTGATTTCTGAAAAAAATAATACAAAATTTTATGGATAAGCAACCTTTCTCAATGAAAATATTCGGCAAAAAAGATTTTTTTCGCTCGCGCGCATGCGAGCTTCGTCTCCTTTGCGTAACATTTACTTAGACCTCCCACACGGTTGACTTCGTGAGTAGGTCAAAATCACGACTTTGATTCTAACTAGTCAAAGCGTACGACATTACTCCCTATTCAATAAGATATCCAGGCGGCGGGGGTGAGAGTCCCCAATAGTCCAGTTTCACATTCCATAAAACCGCTGTTTTCAATGATCACAGACTCGTTTGTACAGGATTAGCCTCGCTTATAAGTAAGTTATTGATAGATACTAGTGAAAGTCCGTGGAATTTAAAAGTGTTCGTATTGTTCAAGTTGTACATTTTTCGCATTGCCGTTGGTATTTATGAATAATTTGCTCTTAAACGAGGCTAAGCCTGTACAAATGAATCCGTGGTCAATGATTACAGCGGTAATTATGGAATGCGAAACAGGACTATTTCACGAGAATGAGATAGATGCTCTACTATTAATCAGTAAGGATTTACAAAGAAAGCCCCCCTCTACTTTCAGAATTGCTCCGCCGTCCTTGAAATCAAAGTCAAGGTACGTCACTGACTTTCGAAATACAGAAAGTTCGTTCTGTGGCGGATCTAAAGGTTGGTTACAGGGTACCCGTGACCCCTCCCCTCCCCCCCTTTTCTTACCTTGGAACATTGTGTTTAATACAAAAGGACAGATTAGAATCAGGGGCGGATTTAAGGGGTGGTCATTGGATGCCTGTGAATCCTCCTACCTACCGTGAACCCCCCTCCCTACTTAAAAAATTATTTTTCAAAATTTTACGCTTTCAGTTTTTTTAAGTTGAATTTCAATTTTTTTCTGTTTGACCCCCCTCCCCCTTAAATCCTAGATCCGCCCCTGAAGTTATCCCCAGAGCGCTCATTATGTTATAAAGCATTTCTTTCTTCTTATTATTTCTTTATCTTATTAATTTCTTTCATTCTTTCTTTCATTCTTTCTTTCTTTATTTTTTAATTGAAAAAGCAGTTTTACCTTCAGTCTCCATGTTTCCCAAGTCTTTAAATTCCAGAGGAATTCCCATAAACTGTGGATAGATTTCATCGTACCAGACCAAGAGTTCTGTACCGGGGGGGATTTCCTTAAAAGCTCTGTAGTAGATGTTACCACAGTACTGGAAAGAGTAGAGGTTTTGTTCTGCGCTGTTACGAGCACAACTTATGAATCTCATCCAACTGGATTTGTCTTCGTCGCTGCCATCCAGATAAAACGATAGCTGTCCTCGATGAAAAACCTGTAGAAATCACAGAAAATGTTTTGCTTGATTCATTTATGAAAGGTAACAGCAAGAAGAGAAGAAGAGGACTGTAAATACCTCTACCTATCCCATTCCGCCCCAACCTACCCAACTCAACCGAATATAAATCAAACCAACCCACTCCAACCTAACCCAGCTCAACCTAGCACAAACCAATCTAGCCCACCCCATCACAACCCAGAATAACCCACCTCAACACAGCCCAACCCAATCTGACCCACTCCAACCCAACTGACATAACCCAGCTAAACCCAAGTTAAGGGACACATCAAAATTTATGGGTTGGGGGTGCTATGGGGATTTCAGGTTTTGAGAGAAACATTTTCTTTATGGTCCCCCCACAACAAACCTAATATTTTTGAATGCTCCCCCCCCTTCCCCTCCAACATGAATATTTTCGATGCCCCCCATTAAATGTTTCGGATAAAAATTGATGCCCCCCTCCAAATCCCTATAGCCTCCCCTCCCCCTAACCTATAAATTATGAACGCTCCCTAAACAAGACGCAAGCCAACTCCAAAGGTTGAAATATGACCCCAGCCACTTTTAGGGACTATTTCTGTAAAAGTATTGTATACGTACCTCCCACATGTAAGAGCTTTCCTTTCCCAACCAAGTACGACTAGTCTTAACTTTCCTACCCTCGTAAGGGCCTATCCATGTTCCAACTGGAATGTGTGTCCTTGCGCAGACTCCGTAAACCACTCCTGGGAGACTGGAAATACAGAGTTGCACCTCTTCCGGGAATGAATCGAGTGCTCGGGACAACTTCGGAACAAATGTCGGATCGAGAGATTTCAATCTAGGAACGGCACTCGGATGTAATGGATTAGGCGAACGTTTTGGAGATGTCTGCCCTCTACCTTAAAATAGCAAATTATTTACAAATTATTAGGTACATTAGAAGAATCTTCTAATAATTAGAAGACTGAAGAGGCTTCACTCGATTACGTGCCGGTGGCCATGTTGGATAACAGAAAATTTCTTTTTATTTCGCTAAGTTTTATCATAAAATCGACCTAAGAAAAATAAAACCTATGAATATTTACATTACCCCCCCCCCCCCTCTCCGTTTAGATATTTCTTACTGGACCTCCTCTACATATAGTTTTTGTTTTGGCATGAGCTCTCGATATGACCACAATTTTCGTCTGCCCTTCCCCCTGCGATCCTTCCCCCCAAAGCCACCAGCCACCAGCCATCCCAACTCCCATTAATTACCATAAACATGAACGTTCCCTAATTCTGTGTTTTACTGAGGACTATTCGCTAGAGGAGGACTTGTCAAAAGACAACTCCGCCATGTTGAATGATACAACGGAAGAGAATTATAACAACAAATTGGGGGAGGGGGGGAGGGGGCGAAATTTACCCAACATGGCGGCCATGATATCACATGCAGCTCAAGATTTCAGTTCTGACTTATTGCTATAGACACCTTACACTAATATGGTGGTCAAAACAAACAAAAAAACAAAAAAACAAAAAAACGCGGTAATCTCGATATTGAGATAATTAGTGAAAACTTTTTTATGCCGATTTTTTAGGTTTTGAGCCCCAGATAGGAATATAGTGACGTAACCAGCCACTTGTTTATAGTCCAACGCTAATTTACCTCTTACACGCCATTACTTACTTAAAGTATTGACTTTCTGATATTCTAGAACTTTCTTCTTAAGATCCTCAATTCTAATTGGTCGAACAGTGGTCCTGGAGTACAGGTATCGATGCAAGTCACCATAAGCTATCTTTGTTTTGGGTTTTACTACTTCTTCTCGTAGAGGGGAACTATCCATATCTCGTTTCGTGGATAATCCCGACGCCTTTTTTTTTCTGTGAAGAAAGGAACTCAAAATGAAGTATAAATCATGTAGAGATATGATTGAAACTAGTGATTTTCTAAAGGGATAAAGGGAGACATGAGAAAGCAAAAGAAAAATGAAATTGAAAAAATTTCGATACAAAAATTTATATGATTCTATAATGTGTATATTAAAATGACTACATGTAAAAGGAAGAAGGAAGTAAAAGAAGATGCAAAATTAAGAGAGAAAGAGAAAGGAAAGAAAGAAGAAAAAAGAGAAAAAGTAAAAAGGGACCAAGAGGAAAAAGAAGAAAAGAAAACATAAGAAAAAATAGAAAGGAGGAAAGAAACAACGAAAGAACGAAAGAACGAAAGAACGAAAGAACGAAAGAAACGAAGGAAGGAAGGAAGAGGAAGGGTTGGAGTGTTGTATTCTGCTTTCTATACTAGCGATTCCTGCAGGCGATCTTGGCATTAACGAATTCTACTTCAACAGAAAGCGAAAATTGCGCATCAGTTTAGCCCTGATTTGGACTTTTTGCGTACTGCATTTGGATCAACTGATCATAAAACATTCTGCCAAAGATGAAAGATTAGAAATTTAACTTCACTGATGTCGATTAGGGCCGAATGAGCAAGCACACAAAAGTAAGACAAAAAGGAGCCAATAACTTTTGAATAATAAATGAAGTGACGCGCGACTAGAATTGAAGGCAATTAATTCCAATGTCTACCCTTATTGAAGTCAAATATCCAGCAACAATAGCCTCACAACTATCAGAAGATGTTCAAATGAAACAACTAGTAAAAACTGAATGAAATTATGTAATTTTACTAGAAGATGGTCACTAGTAAACGTGAGCCTTTTCAACTGTATATTGATTTTTTGTATGATCTATTTAGTTTCTATAATTGTAGATTTATGTAAGAATTTTTTCAACTGTGAAAAGTCTTTTGCAGCATACAAATCTGATTCAATTAAAGCAAACACTTATTCATGCATCAGGAGGGGTATAAAACGCATTATAATTTATGCCTGTTTCGAGTTTATTTTTAGAAGTAATTTGATTAGAAGTAATTTGATTCAATGGACGTCAGTTTTTAAGAACTCAAATTTTTCAGTATAGGATGAGATTTGAAGGATTATCAAAACCTACAGTACGTGGCCACTCTAGATGGTTATACTGGCGATTTATATTGATCTAAGGAGTTTACTTGTTTTACCAAAATCTGATAAACGAATGTGCCAGGGCAAAAGTGACGTCCAAGAAGAAGCCATTCAAGTGAAAATCAAACGTCCAAGAAGAAACCGTTTAAGCGCAAACTAACAAAACGAATTAACAAAGTTCGTGGATAGGAAACTAGCTTTACGCCTAAAATGTAACGAGGATTTTACCCTAATAATTTTTAACAGCCTGATTAGAGTATAAAAACATCTTTTTCATGTTGACAACCAAATCACTGTTTTCCGCACGCTTTGTGCCCCGGAAAGAAGACAAAAAGTTTAACAAATTTTTTACGACAATCGTACCAACGATATTCGCGCATTTAAAATGAGATTCGGTAATAATGATTTATCCGTATATAATTCACAAATCCAACGAATAGTGCCAAGTTTAAGACCTGAGTTTTTGTCCCGTCAAACCCCCATAAATCAAAAATCAATCAATTACTCGATAAAACAAATTAATAAATCATAGAAAATTAACTTAAAACTAATTATTGAAGGGCTTCATAGATTCCCTTGAGTCGATATCAGATGGGAAATCCTTCTAAGATGAACCGAAATCATCCTCCTACCTGTCAATTGTGACCAGCTTTTTTGTTCTTTTTGGAGTATCTTCGAACTTGTCCTTGTCCTACTCTAGACTGCCTTCAACTTGCAATTTCCCGGTTTAAAATCTTTTTAAGGTTTCTTGTACTTCAAGTTTGAATGATAAACTGCCTTTTCAGTAGACCAAGCAACTCAAGGCTCATTCCCGTTGTAAAACTTTTCAGTTTTCCATGTTAAAACGAAGAGCTGTGTAAAGAAAAGGAACGAATTCTGCCCAGAATAAAAGAAACCCCGGGTAGTGTATTGAAAAGCCGGGCTGGCTCTTCATTCACAAAGATAATGACTTCATTAGCGTGCAGTGATCAAGGCGATACAATTAAATAAGCACCCCAAATAATGTCAATCTCAAAACATAGCGATGATATAGTAATGTTATCAGCATTTTTTATCTTCGACTGGTGTCGGGTTCTAGCCCTAGTCCATTATTCGGTGCCTTGTTCGGGAGAGTAAGTTTTGAAAATATTATAATCTTGACAGAGAAAACACTTGAACTAATCTGGCCAGCAGAAATTCGTAGTTCGTTGTTTTGCATTACAAAGTAGTTTTTATCTTCAGGGTTGTCAAAATACTATTTTTCACGTTAAGAGAATAGACGGAAAATATGTCTGTTGTAGTTATTACTTTGAAATGAAAAACTGGGTCGCGGGAGAGCAAAATTGACTGATTATAATCCAAATAAAAATTAAAGACTTAGCCGAGGCACGTTTGATACAATATGGAAGCAATCAAGGATAATACAGATTAAGAAATCATGATTTCTGCTACCGTTGTGTATGTACTAAATCGTATTTTGCCTCGGGGCATTAGACTACGAGAATTGGTTTACCCCTGTTTTCTATAAGATTATTTCTCGCTGTTACCCGGATGAAACTGTGGACGTCTACAGCAGAAAAGTGTTGGGGGAATCAAAGGAACCCTCAAAAGGAAGCACAGAAAAGACAGCTTAATTGCTAATATCTAACTACTGCTCTTTAATAACTGTATTGCAAACAAGTTGGACTAAGAAAACACTGAAACCTTCGCTTAAATTTTTTGCTCTTTCGACAGGAACTGAAATGGACAAAGATAAGGATTCTGTGCATGTGCTCACTCATGACCACAGAAAATGAGAAACATTTTCTAATTTTTTCTTTTTCTGCTGTGAAAATTCTAAAATTTTATTATTTTTACTCTGTTGCTGTCTCTAGTGAAACCAATTTTGCTTTAATACTAAGATAACGCCTGTGAGTTGAAAAAATAATATGATTTAGTACATAGCCTATTACTAAGAAAGATGTTACGATTTTGCGTAGGATTTCTCCAAGATGTGAAATCTTGAAGCTTAATTTTTAACGAAATAAGGGGAGAATCTTGAATGCTATTTATAAAGGAAACAAAGTGTCGACTCAAGTTAAGACTGCAAATTCTTTGAAATCATTTTAGCTAGTTTGGAGATAATGGATCACTGTTTATATCCAACCCATTTATCCAATGCAATACGAGGCGTGAAAATCGCCGCCTTGGTCAGCTCTGCTCCACTCCTGCTTCAGCAACTACAGCTGCAAAACGTGTGTTTCTGTTTAACTCTTTACGAACAATCCCAGCATTACCGGATTATAAAGAAACCCGCGCACTTACAACCACACACACACACACACAAGCACGCGCATGTCAAAATGTTTTGTGCAACAACTAGATCTTTTTATAAGCGGCATAGATAAGGGAGCGTAATAGAACCGATGAGGTTACCACTAGCCTTAAAAGCTAACCAACACTAAGCATGGTCTGAAATGCCTTAAGTAATTTGATCATGCCCTTAATGTAGGCTGAAGATTGCTGACCATCAATTTATAAACAAATTTATTCAATAACCACAATAAATCGTTTTGGTTACGCACGAACGTGGAACTAAGAAGGGAATATCTTTTTTGGCTTTCAACCCCCTTTTGAACAAGGTGTGGCTTTTGGCCCCTCTTTTGAACTCAGTCAATTCTAAAGTACAAATATATGCGATTTTTACTCAAAGAAATCGGAATTACCAAGTGCATTGTTTAACAATACACAGTGCGTTCCTTGGGTGGCCATATGCATGTGGTTTGTGTTCAAGATTAGAAATCAGCCTGCGTTTTACACCATCAGAAGTCAATATTTAAGATAAACCCATACTAAACATTAGACAGATTACTATCTCCACACCTTCGTTAAATTTTTTTGGGGGGTAAAACAATTGCCGATGCTGTCTGACAAGTTTTATCACAAATTTCTTTTTTCGGACTTTTCACAGACAAAATTCGATGGATTGTCTTACAAAACTCTGGATGATTTGTGTCTTTTGGGTAGGAACTCTGAACGAACCACGTGTCTAATCGTTTTGTAGTAAGGATAAACTGGACACAAAAAAGCCGGAAAAACCCTGAAGACGTGTGACGCACACGCTAAATTTAAAGCTAGAGCGTATTTTTAGAAGTGAATAGCTGAATCACTTTTTTAGCTTTTTTAACAAAGCTCTCTTAGTGTTTCTAAGAGGCGCAGTTGGTGAGCACGTCACTGGGGACAGTGTTGAAAGTCGACTGTCCCATTCTGACAGTACCGAAAAACTGGCGACACTGATCTTGCGTTGAAGTTTAAAAACAAAAAAAACAAAACAAAAAAAACAACAACAACAAAAAAAACAGATAACAATAAAATAAAAAATTAAAGAACGAAAAGGATAGTACTCAAAGAGCTAAGGAATTTTCGTTTCTTTTTTCAAATTTATTAGTAAGATGATAGGAAAACTGAACTTAGTTTTGTTAACGTCTGATCGTGAGTAATTCCTGCACTGACAGACAGGATCAATAGGCATTCATCCATTCATTCCTATATATGCTAGCTGTATCAACAAACTTCCTGTATTACACTTCTTTGAAGTCTTAGTTATTCAGCTGTCTTCCATAGTGAAATGACAGTTTCCTTAAAAAATCCCCGTGTTAAAAAAATTCAGTCAGCATATAGACTTAGGATCAGTCTAGAAAGTTGTTATTGGTTATTGGAGCAATATCTTTGACAGTTTTGATTGAGTTAATTTGAGCGGGGATCACACTGGGATTCGGCTTCTAATAGGGGTTTGACTTTAATACAAAGATATGCTCGGCAAACTTAAAAGAGTAGTAAAAAACGAAAAATTCAAGAATAGAAGGTTTATGTAACTGCCATCACGACTTTCACATTGCAGAACGATTTTTTAAGTCCTCATTATTTCGTCTAAAAGCAAGTTTTTTTCAAACAAGAATGTAACTTTTACCATCGTTTATTTCCAAACAACTATAACATAACTTCGCTCATTCCCACCTTTTCAGATAAAGAAGATAGTGATCTATATATATATATATATTGTTCTTTTATATTAGGCATTACAAAAAGAAACCAAACTTTAGAAAATAATTTTTTCGTCAATATAAGATATTTTGGGTTGCGTAGACAATGAGTAAACAAAGGAAAAGCTTCCAAGTATTGATGAAATTCAGATTCATTTGTATTTTAGATATCAATATTTTCTATTTCTTTGTATCGGTGAACCTGCAAGCATAGTTAACTATGCTGCAAGGTAACATTAACTCGATGATACAATTAAAAAGATTCATACCGAGGCAAAAACCCTCCAGTACTTTGAACTGAATCCGTCAAATGAAATATATAAACGCCTATACGAGGTTGAAATTATAATACTGAACTTCCAGTCGCTTTGACAAAATTTCTAATCGACCTGGCTAATCCAGTTTAATGTTTTCAAATTCTCATTAGCTTATATTGACATGATATTTATCAGCACACAATTCCATATATTCGGCTGATCTAGAATACGATTAGTGGATTGCAATAAAGCTGTAAGTAAAATCTCTGTCGGTCTAATGAGAAGTATATTGAATGCGTTTATTAGTCCTGAGTATAGAACGGATCTGCCAGAATATTGTATCCGTATGATTTTGAATCAAGTCTAGAATGAATCAAAACTGGGGAATATTGTCTATTAAAAGCACTATGATTAAAAGCTTAGATTTCCGCCAGCAGATTTCGTGTAAAACAAAACATCGACTTCCGCCGCTCAAGGAACAAGTCACAAAGCACGACGTTTTCTATCCAATCGAAATGCTTGCACACGATGTTATAAGTTTTCTACAGTTTAGTCTATGCTGTAATCTAACATCTTTGATAGATTAACTCGCAAACCAAAATTTTAGATTCAAAAAGATGCAATTCTCTAATCCAATACTAATAATTCTATTTCCAATTTGGTATATAATGAAGCGTTTTCCCCTTTTCCTTTGTATTTCCTTTCCATTTCTTTTTGTTTTCTGTTTTTTTGTTTTTTTGTTTTTGTTTTTTGTTTTTTTTTTTCAGTCATGGGATTTGGGAATGTTACCCTGGTTCTGATTGGCTGTAGTTAGTAATATAAGCGTGTGCGAGCCCCGGCATGGCCAGGCCAGCGGTAGACACACTTAGGTTTATTCCACTCAAAGTATATTCTTGCAACAAAAGTTGAAAAACCAGAAAAACAAGTTCAACCAAGAACTCAGCGATGAATTAAAATCGAGCTTCTAATATAAAAAATAGTTCATCAATCTCTGGTCTCACACAACACATTATCAGAATAGGTGTTATCACTAACTCCTTTAAATATTTGTACTAATTATTTGTTCAAAAAATAAAATTTTACTGGCCTTTGGTTTATATGGCCCGGTGAATTCCAGCTACAAGGCAGTAATTACGAGACTCGCAACACTAGTAATCCATCTGACTATTAGTGAAATTTGAGCTATAAATCGTTACATAAAAGTGACGAATATTGTACTCAATTTTATGCGAGGCAGGTCATAAATTTTGTACCTGATGAGCCACGATTAAGATGTGTCGTTCCGATCTTTTGTTAAAAGTGGCGAATTAATCATCTACTTTGACCCAAACGCTACAACGCAAACGTTTATGGAAAATGTGGGCTTTAACGTGGACTCAATAAAATGAGAAAAATATCAAAGGCTTTTGACGGTGGAAAAATCTACCAGACTTGGATTGAATTTGACAGTGCGAGGCAAGATTTGATTTGTGGGTTATCTTCAATGATCTTTCTTACTGAGCTAGGAACTTCCATTGCATGGTGACGAAGAAATCGTGAATTCGTAGCAAAACGGCATTGATAGACTGACTGTGAAGAACCTAGTCAATGAAAAACTATGAAATGATAAAAAGAGGGAAAGTGGAAGAAAGGGAGAAAAGAGGGAAAGAAATAATTTTCATATTTATAAGAAAATAAGCTTGAAGAAAGAATAGGTTATTAATAAATAAGTCAAACTATAGCTTCTTTGTGCAAGGGAAATGGTTATTTACGACTGACTCTTAGTAGATTAAAAGTGCAGTAATATAATGATATTGGAGCACTTTACTCGGACTAGCAAGCGCACGTACGAAAAAGGAATTAATGATAGGAAGAAAAAAAAACCAAGATTCCTGCGAACATATTCTTAGATGATTAGGTCAGAATATAACATCGTTACAGAAACGTTTGTGTTCTATCTTTTGTCATCTTTTACCAATTTAGATAAATGTTACATTTTGATTAAAAAAAGAACTTTGATGGCGTTTTAATAGAATTATCACACGCGTACGAGTTATCTCGAAGAGTGTTGTGGAATAACAAGGAAGATAGATATATATATATATAGGAAGTCTGTAAGTCGACTATATATATATATATGCACAATATATAGTCTTTTGAATACTGTAGGTATTGTTCTAACTTTACGATTGATGTTTTAAAAAATCTCAAATAGCTTTCAAAAAGAATTTGATTATTTTTGTAAGCATGTTTTTTTGCGAAGGAAATAAGGCCAATAATTCTGTTTTTTCCCTGAGATGAAAAAGTTCAGTGTGGACTAAGAGAGATTACTATGAGATAAATCGTACAATCTGTTGGAAATCGATTAGATATCTACTGAAAAAAGACAAGAAAGTACGCCACTTTGTTTAGGTTATAAACAAATAAAGTTAGAGACATTAACGGTTGGTTGGAAAGACTGGCGTCGTTTACATGTTACTGAACCGTGAATAAAGCCTAATGATAAACACGAAACCCCGTCACACCCATATTCACCACTGAATTGAGTCCGACACGAGGTTGCTTGAAAGAGCAAAACACTATCTTTGGATTTTTCATTGATTTGAGAGACGCCATGCAGCCACTGCTCATAAATCACTACCCACTGCCCAGGAACTGGGCAATAATATATGTGTTGCCCTAGACGTAATTTATTCGAACGTACAGTGATCTATTCTTTTAATAACCACGATTATAAACAATTGTTGAGTTATGACATCACACTTGTTATAAATGATTGACATCTCTGAGGGTCTTGCTTTTTGAAAAATAGTCTATCAGGCGACTGACTTCATTCACTAGTTTGATGACCGAGAACGGCTTGAACTTACTACATCTACGACCATAACAAGAACTGAAGAAACCACACACTTATGGATTTGCTATCCGTCAGGCCTCAGGTACTAAAACGCGATTTCATTCCTAATGCCTAATAATTATCTTATAACACCGTAAATTTATACTTAAACTTCTTAAATCTTTGGATCAGTTTTTGGTAGAAGTATTCATTGGGCTTTATAAAGAGTTATGTCTAGTGTTTATCGCTCTTATCTCAAATTTCGTTTTTGTCAGTCTTAACTGTACAAATATCGAGCTGGAATGACCGAAATTAAATTAGAATTCTCTTTTATTGATACTCAGCCTGACAAACCAAAAAGATAGGTAAAGCATGACAGTCAGCTTCCTTAGTCCCTCGTCCTGAACTGCTGCCAGTTACAAAATCACATTTAAATAAATGATATTACGGTGTTTTTCAAAGAGGAAACTAAATTAAGCCTCGGTCATTGGACTGCTTCTAATATTGGCACCTTCAGTTGAGATTTTTGGCGGTCCTTTGAACTGCGCGGATCCATGCATCGTTACTTCCATTTGGATAAAGCATGGCTTCACTCAGCCATAGAGTTGTTTGTCAAAACGTCTTCTAAATGATGGTCTCACTTAGAAGCACATGTTGGAGTCGACAGACAAACACTAGTGCGTAAAAAAATATACAAAATACAACTAAATCTCGCGGCGTTTTTCAATCTAGCTTTTTAAGCAGCTCCTAAGATGGCTTAGAAAGTGAACATTCGGTAAGAACATGAGTCTATAAAAATCACAATCTTTCTCTATTTGTGTTGATGTATTTGAGGCCTCCTTTGATATTGTTTCTGACATTCCAAAATACTGTAAGAGGAAAGATCAACGGACCAAATCGCATCTAAAATATTTTATAAATAAACCATGTATTCTTTAGTTCATTGCAAGGATAATCTTAAGATATTTAGAGTGGTATTAACAGTTATTAAATGCCAAAACAAATGAGAAACTTGGTGTTTAGTATTATGCGATATTTGTGCCCTTCTCAATGTCCAGCCCACAGGATTAAATAATATTGGCCTAATGTCATAGCACTGAAATAACCTGTAATTGACAAATTTGAATTGACTTTGAAATAACCAACGAATTGATCTCGAAGTTGACCGCTGTAGCAATATCGAGCTTATATTATAACCTTTTTATCATCTCTCAATCCACGTGACGTCTTTTAAGTTGTTTTTCTTGGGAAAACAATTTTTGGGGGTGATATAAGAAATTTCATTTTGTTCAAACAAATGACTTTTAATACGCAATGTTATTTATAGCTTTTCAAAACATTGCTAGTAAGTAACTTAGAGGTATTTTCTAAGACTAACTTTATAAAAGTGCGAAAAAAGACTCGCCTCTGGCGAAGTAAAACATGGCTATGATCATATAGTTAATAGAGTCCCCCTCTATTAACTATGCCATAATGTTGTAGAGTGTCATAAATAATTATTATAACTTCTAAAAATCTACGCTTCATACGAAGGTCATTTCAACGTATTTGGACATTTGTTGACAAGATTATCCGACGCCCAATATCGCAACACTCATCTAGGAGTTATTTTTCCGCACGAGACTTATTATCGCTAGGAGTGGCTATATATCACCCGTATAAAAAAAGAGTTAACTACCAGCCAAGCCCTCAACCCTAAAAAATACACTCCTGGTGACAACCTGGACGAACTAGTTTTCTCGCGTTCCTTTCTTAAAATTTTCCTGTTTTCCCTGCGTTGTTCAAGTGTGCTCGAAAGTGAAGCGGGGTTAGTTGCTTTCATTTCTTCGCTCGGGGTTAGCAATTATGTCATAAATAAATATTCACAGCTATTAGATATACCAATATTGGCCTTTAGTAGTATTGTTCTTTGAATCACTATACATAAATAAGGAATATTTCTAAAGAGGAGAACTTATATAAATAAGCGAACATTTTTGGTTGAACTTAGCAACGACAATATCAACTGAAGTAATTCGACAATTAGCACGCAGAACTAAGAAAATTCTGGAAATGATTTCAGAGTATTTTAAGATATTATGGGTTTACTTGCAAGACAAGATATGAAATAATCGCTAGAGATATTGGAAAAAAAGGAACTTTATGAAAAACGCAATTCATAAATAGCTAAATTTGCCCAGAAACTCTTAAGACTTTGACAGATTTTGTGAAAAGCACTGATTGGCTCTTTTGTAATGGAAATGACACAGTGCTTGCGTTGTTAATCAACTATTGATGATAATAGTATTTTGATAATAATAATAATAATAAAAATGATAATAATAATAATAATAAATAAATAAACAAATAATAATTATTATTATTAAATATTATTATGAATATTATTATTATTGTTAAAATATTATATTATTATCATCATTAAAATATTATTATTATCATCATTAAAATATCATTATCCTCATTAATGTAATATTATTATTATAATTATCTAAATATTAAAGTATTATTATTATCATCATCGGCATCAAAACATCTTTATTATTATTATTATTATTATTATTAATATTGTTATGGTCATCATCATCATCATCCTACTTTCGAATGAACGAAAAATCGACGCTTCCTAAGGCGGTACTACTTACTGCCCAAAACTCAAAGCGAGATATTATTGTCTCAATTTTTTATTTGTATTCTTCCGAAAACGAAAAACGCACGAAAATATTCTTAATTAGTAATTGAGAAAACTGAGCCAAAATTTACTGCCCTATAATTTTGGATAGGATGGAGGTGATTACCACAGTGACTGAGTGGAATACTGGGCCAAATTCACGTAACATCACCATTAATGCTCATTAACGGCCAATCGCTTTTGTTCCTTGGAAAAACTAACACCTAGCGTTTTGACTGGAGTATAGAACGAAAGATTTTATGTTATATGACTATCAGTTAGAATTTAGAAGAAATTGAATAAGGCCTTTGTACTACGTCTTTCCAACAGATGTTGAGATGTCGTTTCATCTACGAGGCTAAACAAACCGCAGAAAAACTGATAGGCAAGGTACTTTCGCGTCAGAAGCACTTGAGTAGATTTCTGTGAGGGGAGGGGGGTGTACGACAGCTAGTAACTACTTACAACCCATACTTTCATACTCAAAAGTAACGGCCCGCTTAAATTAGGACTTGTGCACCCAAATGTGCCCAATGGCAAAGATTATTGACAAACTTGTAGTTACTTCTAAACTTTGGTATTTCAGTCTAGTATTTATGTCGCTGTAACATGTCATAAAAATACATTTTTCCAGGTTTGGATTGATTATCAAACTCTGAATAAAACTCTTAGAAGAAAGCTGGATGTGCTCAGTAATTTTAGCAAAAACTAGGCTATGAAAGAGCAAAGCTGGCTTGCTCGTGACTACAGCTTAAGTTAGAATATCTAGCTATAGAGAGCTCGTAAACAATTATTCAGCAACTTTCGAAAATGTTCTGCATCGACACGCAAACTTGTCGTTTAAAGTAACACACAGAGATCTTCTTGGACAAGTTTTGTATTTTAGAGTGACTTTCATCGCTTTAAGGTACGAAAATGCCTTTTTTGTGGATATTTTTCAAAACAAGACAGAAAAAGCCAAAAATAGAAAAAAATATTTTTTTCTGATGGTTTTCCTCGTGCATTTTGTTTTAAAAGCGGTTGTTGGATGATGTTCACGCTACTAATTTTATCGTACTGTGTAAATAAACGTTTATTGAAGTATTTTAACACATTTAACATGTTTAAAAAATTGAAGGTTTCGTGACCAAAAAGAATTTCTAATGTTGATCAAGAAAAGTAGTTTTCACTCGACAAAGTGATTGATTAGCATCATTGTTCAAAGCTTTTTATTGAAATTAACTAATTTTCGCTTATAACACGTACACTTTCGCCTAAAACGTAAAGGTGCCAAAAAATTGATTGATTTTGCATTGAATTTTGTCCTCAGTCGTAACCAAAACTGCCAATTAAAACTTCTCTTCTTTGCCACTAATTCAACTTGCATCTGAGAAAGCGTGGTATATATGAGGCAGTATTACAAGAATGAAGGTAAACTGGACAAGAAATTTTGCGTAATATGAGTAGGAAATTTTACGATTCATGGCGATTTCCAGTTTACGACGAAAAAATAACGCTATAAAAAAATCGGTAAAAGTTGTTTTATTGAATGATTGTACCGCAAAAGAACGCGCGCTATATTTATATTTGTACTATACTGGCTCGCGATTCTTTACTCCGAACTAGCACGTTTCATATCAATATATGATAAAGTAGTTCTTTTAATTATGCGAAAACCGTGGCTGAACTTACGGCAAAAACCAATCAATGTGTACTTTGAGACTCTCGCAGTTGTCGAATTATCAAATTATGAGTTGAAGTGGCTTTTTCAAACTGCGAGCGAACTGATTTGCACTGTCAAAGATGCTGCAAAATTTAAATTGATAATAATATAACCTAAAACTAAACAATAAAATTCAAGCTTTTAGTAATTAATAATAAAGCTTTTAAATGCTTACCTTTTCGCTTCGTATCTTGAGTGAATTGCTTTGTATCTTGTAAATCTTCTGTCAACTTTGCAGTACACAAATCAGTAAGCTTAAGTAAACACAAAGTTAAAATGCTGTATGATCCGAATGCTTCAGCCAGTGAAGAGATGACTGCATGTTCTTCCTACTGTTAAGTAACCCATAGATACTCTACTACCAAATACAAAAACTAATTTTTCTCCAAAGCAAACTTGTGCGTCAAATTTATCTGCCCGTTTTCCCACAGCAAATACACACCGTTCTCGAAAATTTAGAAAAATTTAGGTCGTTTCTTGAATGCTGGAAAAATTTTGCATGTTGATAGGCGGGAATACGTAAATGATGAAGCAGATACGATAATAGATATAGCAAAAAGTTTTATGTAAAATGAATGTCGAACATTTCAAAACGACGAAAAAGAAAATGGTCGAGTCTCTGTTGGTTAGTAATATTGCAAACTCGATCTTTCCCGCCATTTTACTAACGCGTTCGTACCGGAAGTAAAGTAGTTAAGTACTTAGTTTGATACTATGATATCTTGACTTGATAGTATTAAACTGAACCCGAAAGCATTTACGCTGAAGACAGAAAACAAAAAACCACTTGTAATCCGTAAGTATTGTTACAAACAAGTTCGAGTATCCCTCAAATGTTTTATGAGAAAAGATATAGATACTTTCTGATTATTTAAGCATCTAAGCTTGAATGTTTTGTAATTCTTCCATAGATAACAGTTAAAAGTCAAAAACGCTATTGTTTTTTAAGTTTAACAAAATTGCTCGAGGCAAGTGCATATACTTAAATCAGCATTCAGTTATTAGACAATTATTCTCTCGCAGGGTATATAATTTCGAAAAGATTAAGGAAAACCGCATATCAAGACAGCGAGGTGGTAACCCTGGATTCTCTGAACTAGTCTATAGAAAAATCCGTTGTATGCCTCCGCTTGTACGGTGCAATTTAAGTATCTTAAACTCGAAAGAAATTTTTGTTTTCAAAAATTTATAAGTAAAAATTATGGAAAACATTGAATAACTAAAATTAGTGATAAAATTTGCGACGTTTCGACATCGTCCGATGTCATTGTCAAGCTATTTAAAAGTAGGGTAGAAATGACAAGCTAAATACTGTTCGTAAAATTATGCGCATAATTAAGGACTAAGTGAAAAAATTAAACAAATAGTTTCGCCTTATAGAACAGTATTCAGCTTGTTATTCCTACCCTTCTTTTAAATAGCTTAACAATGACATCGGAATGTCGAAACGTCGCAAATTTCGTCACTATTTTTCGTTATTCCATGTTTTCAAAATTTAACTAGGTTTTTAATCAGTAATGTAAAGCATTGGTTTAAGTCTGAAAGGATCAGATGGAAAGGCTCCTCGCCTCTGCTGTCTAGAAAAATGGAGGCGATGTCGTGACTTCGTTTTGAACTTCAATAAAAGACAAGTTTTCAAATTGAAAAGAATCAAAATTGCTTTTCGATGCAATTAAATCAGTTAATTGGAAATTTTGCAAAAACATTCTAATCTTTTTCTTTATCGTTTATCTTCTCCTGTTGTGCCGTTTCTTTCTTTTCGAAATTCAAGCAGAATCTCTGGGCTATAGAGGTTTTGCATGATCATGTTGGATGGCAGAAACAATTTAATCGTTTTACATAAGAAAGAATTCAATCCCGTAGGGAAGAGGTCATGTCTAATGTACTGTCATCCAACATGGCTGCCGTCACGTGGTCGTGCAAAACCCTATTCCTAAATGCCGGATACAAAATACAAACATCTAAGATTATTTCATCATCTATTGACCCCTTGCAGCAATCCCCAGCGCTGTTCAACAGCACAATTGGGGTTAATAAAAGTCAGTGTTCGTCACCCTGTGAATGAGCAGTGGGGCGAAACAATTTTGGGAAAGTTCGGTTTCTAGATAGGAATTTCTGTATTGCAAATAACGTAAGCAAAGTTGTGCTGAGCTCGAAATTTCACGTAGCCGTCTTGGTAATATGTAAGAAAACTAAAATAACCAAAAAAAGGTAAAAAATTCCTATCAAGAAACCGAAGTTGCTCGAAATTGCCTCGCTCCCATGCTCATCCACAGGGTGACCAAAACCGTTATTCACGGACTCCCGAAATGTGCAGCTGTTTGAAGGACAAAACGACAGGATTTTTATTCTCCTGAGAATGACTGTTCTTATGCAAAAATATTCTATTGATTTGTCTTCCAACTTAAACTGCGCTGGGAATACCCTACGTTTTGAGTCAGTTTATGTTGACTAGGGTTAGCCTTGGTTTTTGGGTAGCAAAATATTCACCACTTTCACTGAAGGTCCGTATAATTTCAAAGTGCTTGTCATGTTAAAGTTGTATATTTTTAAATTTATCATTGGCATTTCTGAATATTTTAACACTGAAATGAGTCTACCCTGAGTAAATGAGTTTGCAGTCAAGATAAACAGAGCGGAATAGACATTTGCATGATGGCGTAATTTACTACCAAGACCAGAATGCTTTGAGTGGCTAATATACACTCTTATCACGCTAGCGTGACATTATAGAATGTTTGATTTATCGGAAAAAGGAGTTTACTATTAAATTTGTCACATTGAAAATAGTAAAATTGCAAAGTTTCGTAAAGATTGCCCTTAAACTGACGAAGATATGAAAGTTTTTAAAAGTAAGCATTTTTGTGAAATTTTTGCAAAGAAATGTATATGTCTAATATGATAACGAAGCTCGCCGGGAATGCGATGCCCGTCGTCCACAGTACATTTCTTTGTAAAAATGCTTATCTTTATGAAACTTTGCAGTTTTACTATAATCAACCTCATAGTAAACTTCCTTTTCCAATAAATCAAATATATCAAAATGTTACGCTAGCGTGATAAGGATCTATTGTCAGGCAAATTTTACCCATTGTCTTTTTATTCCCAGGAGAGTAGAAAAATCTGAATAGCAAAACAATTTGACAAAGCATTGTGGTCTTGGTAGTAAATTAACGCCGTCATGCAATGGTCCTATTATATGAAACTCAAAAAGGAATGTGGCTGAAAGGGGTCTCAAAAATGTACACTGATTTTCATCCTAGGCCAAAGAATTTCTAAAAACTTGCCTTCCTTATTCATTCCCTCAACTAGACTAGAAATCAAGATAGCAGTAATCTGTCGCCGCTTGTTCCTGTTGTGCAGAACCCACGTTCTTCTCCAATTAGGATGTACAACTTCAGTCTGAAAGATATTGTTGGTTATTTGTTTAATCACACTGAGGTGAAAAGTGTAAATAGTGATGAGAAGCTGGCGATAGCCTCTAAAATTAACTTGCCGGGAATTGGTGAGTAGTTGTATCAGTTGAGGAATAATTTTTACTAGAATAGAAGGGGAAATTAATAACTAATAATATCAAAAATAGGATGAATTAAGAACAATAAAAATACAAGACACTCCTGTTTCGAGTTCTCTTTTGATCAGCCTTAGCCTCGATTGCGCGTTGCCCCCCTTAAATAAACTGCATGGAATTATTATATTCCCCCCAAAACACTTCTGACTCGCACGATTTTTTGTGACCCCTCCTTTGCGTTTGCATAAAAATAACATACTTTATTTGCACTCTTAAATTACAATGAGTAAAAATTTAAAGAAAATTGACATATCATCGAGCGCAGCTACTTCAGGT
>WUAP02200661.1:0-40032 GCA_015163945.2 Stichodactyla helianthus | reverse complement strand
AATAAAATCTTATTTATGTTATTGGTGAACATAGTCCAAGAAATAAATTCACCTAAGTGAAGTCGGGCGACTTGACTCCGATTGCGGGCGAATTGACTCCGATTGCGGGCGAGTTGACTCCGGACGAGTTGACTCACGGGCGAGTTGACCGGATTCCTGTCAGCCATGTGAGTAAAAGATCCTACTTCAGCAACACTGCCTGCAATATTGTGCGTAATGTTGCACCTTGTGTCTGTGCCTTAGTTTTTGTTACCCTATGACATCTTCATATTATTAGATCAACACACAGTGCTGAATGTGCTGCCAGCATTGCTGCCATTTTTACCTCTTTATCTCAAAACAAATAATTAAAAACTGAGAGCATGTGAAAAAGTAATTGTCTAGTTTTGTAATAGAATATTTAATGAATATTTACTTTTTGAAAAACTGCCATAAAAATTCTTGACTTACAGGAACCTGGTGAAACTAGAAAACTCCGTCATTTCCATTTCATACATTGGCCAGAGCAAGGCTTTCCATGGTCAGGGCAGTCTGTCCTCCAGCTGGTTAGTAAAGTAGATGAATGGGAGAAAGAGGTTCGGAGCAACTCAAAACCCTTTGATATGATTGGACCAGTTGTTGTACATTGTTCGTAAGTACTGTATTCATCACCTTTTGTCTAATATTGTAATCACGATAGAGCAGAAGACTGCAACAGAGTCCCTTTTTTAAACCCTGCCAAATCAACATTTTCTGAAGAATATTTAATGTCCCCAAGGGGGCTTGAGGTGGGGTTGGAGAGAGATGGTTCTACTGACTGCAGCTCATTTTCCACTCAAAATGTTGGCTTGATCAGACTGTAATGCTTTTTGTAAAGCTATCTTGTATGTTGTTTTTCAGCACGGGTGTAGGTCGTACTGGTGTGTACTGTATCCTTCATACCTTATGGCATCAGGTTACTAGAGAAGACGTTGTTTCAGTGTACCCTACTGCTAGACTTCATTTTCATCAAAGACCTTCATTTTTACTGACACAGGTAGTAAAAGATAGTATTTGCCAGCTGTTGTGGTGTTAATATAAAAGTTAAAGCAAAATTGTTAGCTCCAAAATGAAAACCAGTGAATTAATTATTCTTTATATCAAGTACTGTTTCAGTAACAGAATATTTTTCATTGGTTCATAGGCACAGTATGAATTTTGCTACGATACCATGGTAGAATATATAGATGCTGATTGTTCACTGTATCTTGTCTGATGGAAGAAGTGCTATAACTATAACATGGTATGATATATAGACATTGGATTGTTTTGGCATAGAAAGATGTAACTCCCATGTTCAGATGTAAAGTATGCAATGATTGTTCACTCTATCTGGTCTGATGTCCAAAGCGTGTTACAACTGTACAGTTCATGGTATGATATACAAAGAAGCTGATTTTGTGCTACACCTGGCCATATCTGACACAGAAAAATTGTAACTATGCCTTGCTATGAATGTACATGTTTCTTGTAAGCTGGTTCAAGAATAAGAGCTCCATCGCGTGTCTACATTGCTAATGAACATCCAGTGAATTAATGTTAACAGTGTTAGATTATATCCAAGGCAATTTTACACTTAGATGGCATCTTGCTAGCTCAGCTGGTTGTGTCAGGGCTTCTAATAGCACGTGCCCAAAATGGACCATGTTTCCTCAAATGAATATGCACATGTACAAAGAAGCCCATTGCAGGCCACACAGAGCCTAGCCAAGTTTATTGGTACTGCCTAGCATGCCCGATGACTGTGCCAGATAGGACTTCCAGTGATAAAAAGGGAACATTCTGATGTTTATCATTAATTATTTTTAATTATTTTTAACACTTTTCTTTATCTGCATGTTGCAGAGCTACTTCATTGCATCAGTCCATAGTTATTATATTAACTAATTATTTATTTGATTTCATTTCAACTGATACCACCATCTGAAATTGTACTTCAAAAAGGAAACTGGTAACAAGTGGTACTAAGCTGTGAGAGTGTAGAGTAGATTGCAAATTTTATTAAGAGCTGGGCAAGTTTACTGCTCACAAGCAAAAAATGTACTAGGGCTACTTAGGGGGTTATCATTTATTAGGGCATTTGCAGGGGATAATTTATCTGAATTAAAACCTATTGGTATGTCTTTGTTATTAGTTGACAACCCTAGTTGTGTTGTGAAAATTTAATAACACATCCTTGGCCCTTATCCAGTGGCACCCAAACCCCTAATGCACTATTCAAATTGTGCTTCAACATTTTGCAATAAAAGGCAAAGTTTGAGACAAAGTTTTCCATAATTTTATAATTCCTAAAATTAAAACCAGCCCCCTCTCCACAAAAAAAAAGCCCCAACAAATGAAAACCTGTTTTGCAGTTTCTACTGCTAGGAAAAATTGAGTCCATAGAGAGATGGCACTTAACCCATGTTAAGTTATTAGTCTGATAAGGTAATTCCATTGTTTTCTTTTGTGTCTATTAGACTTTAACTATTAGTCTCTGTCTCATGGATTAAATGCCATCATTCTTACTAGAAACAAGCTCTTGATTACGGTAATTCCTCTGTAGCAAGAAATTAGTATGCTGGCAACAAGCAAATTAAGAAAATCAGAAACAAATTTAAAAAAAAAAAATATTATGAGAAGTAAAGCTTCTTTTTTAAAGTTTTATGTATATTTTATTTCTTATAAATATTGTAAAGCCAAAGGCCCTGGTTTTGTTAATGAGATGTACACATTACAATAGATACAAAGAATGAATTTAACATATGAAAATATAATGGCTTTAAAATCATAGCAAAATAAAAATTTATTAGCAGTTAGATTAAAAAGTTTAACTGATTTTTATTGCAAATCATAGCCAAGTGTAATAAAAAAATTGCTTTTTTATTTCAATGTTATGTTTTTCCATTTCAACCATGAGGATTCTTAATTTGAAGGTCATCCATGTTGTGTCAAGCATTTCCAAGAAACACAGAAGTAATACCCAAGGGAGAGGCATGTGGTCTAAAATGGGAAGACATTACACCCAAATTAAAGGGGCCACTGCCTGCTCCCAAGAAGATGCCTTGTCTCTCTCCCTGCGTTACCCCATGGGGAGGGAGTGTGAGAAGCACCTGTATAGAGGCAATATTGATTTATACTAAAAATTAGGGGATTTATGGACCTCCTGTGGAAGGACACCAAATATGGCAATACTTGGTGTTAACTAACAAAAATATTGTCAGTGATGTAAATATGATTTACATCCTTTTATCGAAAAGATTTATGGAATGGGCATAAAAAATGTTATCTGGTATTTAAAGGTGTTATTGTCTCTGCCACTGTAAAGTTATTTGAGCTTGAAGGTCTTGCTGGTGTTGAATGTGAAAAGGTTTGGCTTTGACTCTGTGTAAAAGAATGATGTCCAATCCCTGGCTTTGAAGTGAAACTTTTATCTGGTTCATTCCATGCCAGAAGTGGTGCAGTACGTCTTTGTGATGGGGGAGCAGATGCTGCTCTAAAGTGCCGTCTTTGAAGGTGGAGATTAGATCGCACGTGAACAGGTTCATACTCATTAAATCCTTGTGTATGTGTTGATTGTCTTTCAAAGTGTGTTCGATAGGTAGTTACCATAGCATCATTTTCATTTCCTTTCCATGTAATAAGGTTTTTAGTAGATTTTGTATGTTGTCCTAGAGCTGAATGAGTTGTGCTGTTCAAATATTTTCGCTTACCAAGACCCTGAAAAAAGACGTAATGTTAGGTAACTCTAAAGGGTGCATAGAGAATTTCTCTAGGCAGTTCCTGGCCTGCTTAGGGACTGGTCAAAATAAGGGGTGGGCTGGTAATCTTAGTGTTGATGGAACATGGCCTACTCTTTAAGCACTGGCGCAAAAATTGATAACCATCCTTGACTAGTGCTCATTTTCTCTTGACCCACCCTCATTTACAGCCTGAATAAGTGTGACTCACCCCCTTTTTTACCACCACCCCCCCCTTTATATAAGAAGTAATTGAAACATTTATTTCCATTAAGCTTAAATTTACCATGTTGAAAAAGGCTTCAAGGTCTCCAACATTACTGTGTGCATTTCTGTTGTCATGTCTTGAAAATAAATGCCTGTTTGACCGCTCCTAACATAAAAATAATAATAAGTTGTAAGTGCATTAAGCATGGGTAGTAAGAATAAAATGCCAAAAACTGCTATGTACAACAAAAATAAGCTTTGAAAATCGTAAATTTATACTTCAGAATTTTCTAAAAGTTCAATAAATTTTAAATTAAAGTTAAGCTTAATCATTGATAAGTTATAAGCTTAAGATTAAAGCTTATGATAACATTACAATTTTAAGATTGTAAAAAAATAATTTTCATGTAAAGAAATTAAGCTTATCAGCTGGAAAAT
The DNA here is from genome assembly GCA_015163945.2 of Stichodactyla helianthus. NCBI lineage: Eukaryota > Metazoa > Cnidaria > Anthozoa > Actiniaria > Stichodactylidae > Stichodactyla > Stichodactyla helianthus. The sequence continues at coordinate 35,650 of WUAP02200661.1, read as the reverse complement.
TAATCTTTTACAACCTAATTGTAATAAAGTATTAAGCTTAAGTATCATCTTAAGTAAATTTAATTTTAAAAGTTTTGTTAAGCTAATATCAAAGATTTAAGCTTATTGCTTACCCGAGATTGATTCAAAAACTTCGCTGGTGGCTGTGGCTTTGCTCTTTGTCTATAAGGGATAGTAAAATCTGTACGAGTTTTACTTCTAAAATGTCCATGGAAACCAGTAGGAAACTGTGAACAAATAACAAGTAAGCTTAAAGTTTTGAACGACATGGCGTGCAGAAGTTGTCTTTCTCGACGGTTTTCCTCTTACCCAGCTGCCTTGAATCTCATCGATACTAGCCATTTTTCCTGTCAAAACAACAGCTTGCTTCACATATTAGTTTTTCTCATATGTTATTGTCGAGTATTGAATGAGAAAAGGATAAAATGGTTCACTAACAATATGGAGGCTGTTAACGTTTATGTTGTTGTTTCCACGGAGCTTGGCATCAAAACCTATCATAGTCGATCAACCAATCATAGCACGACGCCGATTAGTCTCGCCTCATTGATTTTATTTTTTCGTCAATTTAATTTGTAAGGCACGTAAAAGACCCTCGTAAATCCTCTCTCTTTGGAGGCTTTGTGATAAAAATTTAATTTTGCTTTTTAAAATGATAATAATTTTGATTTTTTGATTTTTTATGAGCTAGTTTAACATCAATAGTTTAATAGCTGTTACGTCATGCTCGTTTTGAAAAAATAAACACCGGAAAATAATTCGGATGTACCTATCTTTTACTAGCAAAAGGCTATTAGATGCTTTTCAAATATATAAATTAACAAGGATTTAAGAGAAAAAAAAGCATGAATTTCTTTAACAACAAGGAAAAACTGAAATGGCGGGAAACTTTCGCGCGTTTTCTGAACGTAGACGCGGGATTGACGCGGACGCGTCTGAAAGAGATTGCGCATGCATTGCCTTTTAACTTTTTAAACTTGTTTTCTTTCATTTTGCTTTTTAACTCCAGCTACAATTTTCTCCCTTTTTGCTGAAGTTAAATGAAGTTTTACTCTTCATACTAGTACTATCTCCATCGCCGTATAGAGTATCTCTCGGTTTTTTTTTTTTGTTTGTTTTTTGTTTTTTTGTTTTTTTCGATATGCTGTTTGATTTTGTTTGAAAAAAGATTCCTAATCCAGCTGCGAATGTAGTGAAAGCTCACAAGCCGAGAAAAATGTTTTCACAAATACAGAATGTTGTCACAAGTCGTGATCTTTTTAGCTCAAACCCTTGGTAAGTAAACTAACCATAGTCTTGATAAATCATATTATAAAATTTTAAAGCTAATTCTGCCATAATATTTTCTTCTTAGTCGTGACTTTTGGGATAGTCAGCAGTTTAGTCAAGCAGCAAGTGGGTCACAGAACTCTCAGCAAAGCTCTGTTGAGCTATTTTCTCAATCTAAATGTTCTCAGTCACAGAAAATCACCACAAGCAATGACTGGCGAGCTAATGCAGTAAGCTCACAACAAATGAACGAGGTAATACATTAATAAACTCCTAGTTCTTGGGAAACTTTTTATCTGGCATGGCCTATGAACCGTACGTCAACCGCACACGAGCTTCATAAGCTTATCATTTCCGTTCGTACAGGAGTAGACACAAGAGTAAGTAATTATTTCTATCAAAATTTCAACCCACATCTGATGTATTTAAGCTATTATTCTTAGGCATGTTCCATAGGCATTTCGTGATACTTCAAACAAGTCAGATGGGTAACGGGTACTTTTTTTAACTACTTTAGACCTAGGTCTTTTTATCTTCATCTATTTTATAGAGAGAATGATGGAATGAAAACGAAAAGAAGAAGAAAAAAGTACATCAATTTCGATCCAAAGACTGATGTGTACATTTGAGATCCTTCTATAGCCGTTATATTCAAATTTGCGTACGGCATTTCTGAACTCCCTTAGCCTGTCTACAGGCCTAGGCAGGCTAGGACTCCCTTGTTGACCTACAAATTAGCCAGTGCAAATAATGCATTCCACTACTATTTTTTGCCAAATTCTTTCAAGGATGAACCAGTGAAATACTACATGAAGTATCTTTCCAAACCTCCAATATTTCCTAACCAGTCCAGGAAGGATCAGGAAAAGCCACAGATAGAAAATCTCGAAGAGTTTATCGAGAAACAGAAAAACAAGACACTGGAGCGTGATCACAGGTATACACGCAAGCTTATAGCTGTAGCTTACTTGGCGACAGCACCAATACAAATAGCTATGTAATAATGGTAAAAATTGCCAATATTGTTTTTAAGGTTAATAATGCCAATGACACCTATAGATAGCGATTTAATTTGATCATGACATAACCATCTTTTAGGGACTTACTGGATACTTTTATCGGCTTACTGAAAGATTATACCAAAGAGGTAAGCTTGAGCTCGTAAAAGGAAATATAAAATCGAAAACTTTATCAGGATTTGTATGGGAAAGTGTGCTTGCTGGACAGCAAGTTCGTGCAGTCCAGCACATTTTTTCATACAAACTCTTAGAAAACGGTCAATTTTGTATTTTCTGCCATTTCCCCCCTGTGTTAATCATTTTGAACTGAAACCTCACCTACTTACAAATATCGAAAGATGCTCTTTCCATTTCTGGAGTTCATTTTGATGATAGTGGTTGATTTAAGGGGGTTGTGGTCACGTGGCTTGTTCGTGCAAATGGCCTATTATGTGCCCCTTTCACTTGCAAATACTACAAACGCTGCGGGCGCATTCTCCACCCTCCTGATAGTGAGACTTTATTCGCACTACATGATATTCATAACTGAGAGTCAAAATGAGCTATCTTGTTACTTACCACCTAGATTAAGACAGCTATGAACTCCTTCGAAACAAGTTTGGATGCTTCCCTAGCCACAAGTAAAACGACTTTGGAAAAGATGTCCTCTGTTGCCGAAAAGTCCTTCACTGTTGTTGACGAGTGTGAGTTATAAGGGGGCTTTCACAATATAACCTATATAATCCCCTACACCATAGGAAACAAAGTTCGTAAACCCCGTCTTATGTAGCCAGGCAAGTTTTAGACAAAACGTAAACCTCAACCACATAATCCCCATGATTTTGTCGATACCACGCACCCTCTTTGCATAATACTAGCAGTCCCTTCAAGAGCAAATAATCCACGGCGAAAATCATCATCATGATCATCAGTTTTCCTAGTGAAGTTCTACACTCCGTAGGATGCTTCTGTCAGGATTCCATCCAGCAGTCGCTTAAAGTCTGATTTTGAAAAGCCCAGCTTGTCTAATAAGTTATTGGTCCAATTTGCCTTTCCCGAATCGAGAGGAGGACTGGGTTGCAGTCGAGTTCAGATTATTTGGGAGGACACGGACAGGGAAAAAAAAAAAAAAAAAAGGTCTGCGCCAAATTCAAGGTGTATAAATGTGTCCAAAGAAAGCAATGTTCTAAAGGAAGAAGACATTCCAGGAATAAAACTTTCTAGAGAATCAGTAGAACAGTGTAGTGTGGTTCAGTTGAGATGATTACTGTGCAGAGGAGCACAAAAAGGTTGCCTTAATTGCCGCATTTAAAACCACATAAAAAAAAGAAAGGAGGAGAAAAGGAGAAAAAAGAAGAGGAAAGAAAAAAAAAGAAAAGAGAAAAGAGAAAAGGAATCAAAGAGAAAATAATAAAACACTGAAAATGTGACCCTTTCATGATTCGAACCCGGGTCTGTCACGGTAGTTTATTAAAAAATACTGTGAACACACTAACCATACCCCCGAGATATCCCTTGAAAGCTGAGGCGCAGTATGGATTTCCGAGCTTGACCGGCTTGCCGTTCCGTCATCTTAGGGGTTCGAGAATCTTTGCCGAAGCATCAGGGGAGAGGCTGGCCGGTTCACGTCGATTTGAAAGAGCAAAATAACCTAGTTTTTGTGGTGCATTGTTTCCGCATGCATTGTTGTGGTAATTCTTTGAAAGCGATAGACGAGTGGTTAAATGCGTTGTGCTTTCAAATTGGGCTGGGTTAGTACTCGGATGGGTGACCACTGGTAACAATTTGGTGAATTCAGAACTTTTCTTTTTATCTTCGATTTGATCTTTCTTTCTCTCTTTGGGAAAGTAAAAAAAAAAAAAAAAAGGAGAAGAAGAAGACAAAGTCTGCTGTTACTGTCATTATTGATTGCTCCTGAGCATTAGTCTATATTCCTTATTTTCCTCATTCCTTGTAATTCCTGTCCCTCCAAACAATCCATAGATGCTTTGCGAACTCAACTAGAACCTAGTCCTCCTCTCGATCCGGGAAAGACGAATGGAACTCGATTAACATACTTGTCCTTTACTTCATTTAGTGAGGAAAGACTTCGATATCCGCTTCAATAGATTGAAGAATGAACTTCAAGAAAAGGAGGAACTGAAGTCCGTAATATCAAAGGTAACGAAAAATGTGACGTCAGCAGGGGAAAATTACTACTAGCAATAATTTTCCTCACGTCAGTCAGTAATATTTGTAGATAATATTTGTTTCTCACAGAACGAACAAGACTTAGCCAAACTGGGTGTGGAAATTCAGCTGCAAAACAAAAAGTTGGAAGACTTCAGACGGAGGGAGGAAGAAGCGTTCAAAAGGGAAGAAAAATACAAACAGCGAGAGGAGCAACTTCTAGAAAGAATCAAGGAAGCAGAGAGACAAGTTGTTTTTAGAGATACCCCTCCATCTTCACAGCATCACGATAAGTCAGTGCTCCAAGGGAATGGAAGAAACTTGGTAGAACCAAAGGTGGTAGTTTCGAATCCATGTTTTACCAGAAAGGATAATATGGTTTCTAGTTATCAGCATATGTCATATTGTTCTTCCCATCATGCACCTTATGGCAATGAGCTTGCTGGAAAACAGTATACCAATAATACTGTCACGAGCATTCAAAGTGCCACAGCTACAACTTTTCTTCCCTCACAAACAAAATGTCATGGAAAAAATGTGGAAAACACTGGATCAACTTCATCTTCAACTTGTCATGATTGCTATTCTTTGTCCAGTGCAGCGCATTGCTCAGTGATCAGGACGGCGGATAAAATGCAGAATAACTCTGACGTTAGTGCTAGTATCCATCCATTATCCATTGCCCCTTCGTCTTCAGCGTCAATGATTCCTGTTCAGAAATCAGAAAGTCCCCTACAGTGCCTTCCACTAAAAGAGAGATACTCAGCAGAAGTAAGACAAAAAAAATCGTCAACTTCGTTTCCTATTACTGTAGGTAAGTCAGTTAACAAAGTCGCTGCTCCGAGTGTTGTCTTCATGATTAAAGGAAATCACCTAAAACTCAATAAGTTAGAAAGGTGTCTACGACCACCTTCTCCCCCGATGTGTCCTGGGAAGGAGATGATTTGCTGATGTTAGTTGGTAGTGACCCCCTTCTAAAAAATCCTGGCCACGCCCCTGCATTGATATCATCTAATCAAAACGTTTAAATTATTTTAAAAAGTGAGCCCAACAGTGCGAGTTCCTGTACCTCAAGCCCGGGACGAACCAGATGAACAACCGATGACAAAAGCTCCCTCACCTGCTAATCGAATATCAGTGTTACCCAAAGACAGATGGTCTAAATCGCGACAATCTCCAGTCGCCACTGTTTTGCCACAAGTTCAAGTTAAAAAACAAGTCACAAATCATGGTAAGTCTTTCTGCACTGAACTATTGATGGCCTCTACACTTGCCTTGCTAATCACATATTGAGATTATTCGGGCTTGTATAATGAAGATTATTCATCTAGTCAAAATATAATGATATAATTCTTAAAACTAGTACTAGACTTGATAGTTTTTGTTAGGACAACGTTTCGTCTGTCTCTCACAGACTTCATCAGGTTGATTGTGACCTGTCACGCGGTGTGCGTGACAAGTCACGTGACCGGCCAGAGAGACGGCGAGGTACGGATCTCAGCAAACTGTCCCAGGCGTGGGACAGCTTGAACCTTAGGCCCCCTTTCTTGTTAAGGCTGGGGTCTTCTACACGTTCCCAGATCGACTCCTTAACTCCGCGCTCGAACCACCGTTCCTCCCGGTCTAGAATGACTATGTCTGGAGGAGTCTTGTGTCCCGATGTTTGGGAGTGTGTCCAGACGGCAGAGTTCTGAGCCTCGTAGTAAGCAGGTTTGGAATGCTGGGAGACTCTTTTGGAAAGGGCTTGTCTTGTCTCCCCAACATACGTCTCGTTGCAATTGGGATGTGAGCACTCAATGCCATAAACCACATTGGACTTTTTCATCTTTGGAATTGGATCTTTTACGTGGACAAGTTTAGTACGGAGGGTATTGGTTGGTTTGAAGGTCGTAGCACCTTGTGACTTGTCACGCACACCGCGTGACAGGTCACAATCAACCTGATGAAGTCTGTGAGAGACAGACGAAACGTTGTCCTAACAAAAACTATCAAGTCTAGTACTAGTTTTAAGAATTATATCATTATTCGGGCTTAACAAACCATCTACCTTTTCATCCCTTTTTCGGACCCTAAGCCAGTTTTCTCTCTCTTTTCTTTATCACCGCCTCTTAGAGCCAATCACAGGACGAAGTCAGATGCGTAGCGTCACTTGTATTTGTGGTCGTATAAAAAGGTATCAGTAAAACGTAATGCTAAAAATGATGTTCTTATTCGTAGACCAGTGTTCAAATCAAGACAAAAAACAAGAAGATCCTTTGGGTATCTTCACATTTGACTTGACAGCTTCCCCATCATTTGAAAATTGTCGTCAAGACGTAATGTCGGTGATAAAACGAGAAAACAGAAAAGAGGGATTGCCAGTAAAGAAGCAATCTTCAAATCCCAAGAAGAGAAAAAAGAAAGTCGCGGAAAAACCTCGAAAGTATAGTACCAGATCTCGAGGAATGATAGAAGAAAGCTCGGACAACAGCAACGAGGAAGCCGTCACAAAAGCCAGTTCAACGAGTTCTAAAAGCTCAAGCGTATCAGATACTAGCTCCTCCAAAATATTGGCTGGCCTTAAAAATAAAGTTTATAACGCTGTTGCAGCAAACAGTAGGAAAAAGTGCGACATTGGAATCAGGGCTTTAACAAAAGCTGATGCTAAGGAGTTTGGTATGAATGGAAATAAAAGGTTGCAATATGCTCAAACCGTATCAGAGGTGAGGTACAGGTCTTTCAAGACAAATAAGTTCAGGGTGTATTACTACTGCTATACAGTGTTGACAACCTACGCTGCTTGTCCAGTTTGCAGCACTGCGCAACGTATGGCAAGGCATCAAGATAATTTTTAAAATCCATGAAAATGGATTTGTTACTCGTGACATCCTTCCAAATGTGTTTAATAAGTTGCGCGCAGAATATTGCACCGCATTTCCACACTCGACATAGAGATCCCACAGTGCAAGCATGGTTGCGCTCAAAGCAAGATGCTTGCCATTACCAAATCCTTTTCTTGGTGGGACTTTGGATGCTGATTACTGTTCTCCTTGCTTTGAAACTGCTTGATCAAATCTGAAACCTTTAATGAAAGCTTACCCAAGTCTAAAGTGTAAAAGACACAGCTAGTTATTGCGCAGATGACCAAGATGTTGTTATGCTGTCTTCAAAGGAATTGTAGTTGTAGTTTGTCTTACGTCTTACTCAGTTCTAATTTGTGCACTTGCTTTAAGGAGATATCTGGGTCATCATTCAAAAGACAAAGATTAGAGAAGCGGGCTCTAAACCTCGCTGGCTCGTCTTTGTTTGAAAGTAAGTGACTTAACTGTTCATGTGAACTTAGATTCTAGTCTTGGAATATTTCTTGATACTAGTTTTTTTCACTACAGGTGTCGATGAAGATATCAGCATACAGCAGATCACTGAAAGCATTCGCAAGCACGTGCAAAAGAAAAAACTAACAAAGCAAACATCTTGAACCCGAGCTGAATCTATGAGAAATAATGTAAGGTTTCCTATTTTATTTGTTCTGTCTTCTACGGTCTTATAACCGGGTTAACTTATAGTCGGGTTGGAAAATATTAAATCGAACTTTTCTCATTCTCAAACAGTTGTACAGTACAATCGTACAGTTTAATTTGAAAATCATATTCCTACACGGGCAAAATAGTAATGTTTGAAGAAAATATGTTAGGAGAACAATGATTTAATGAAAATAATTACAAATTCACTCTTTTACTCTTGCTTTTTTAAAATACTGATTTGTCTTGAAAGAGGACTGGAACCCAACCTAATAATTTAATTACAGACGTTTACATGACGTCACAAATGCAAATGAACTCTTATTTTGGTATCGCACTCCGTTAGGTAACTAAAACGATGAGAATATTCCTAAAGTTTATAATTATTTGAAGTGGAATTCTACTAATGTCCTATAAAATCTATTAACATGTTGTTGGGTGGTTTTGGATCAAGGCGCAAAGGAAACGAAGTTCCTCCCAGTAAACCAGATAGCGCTATAGTTTCCGAAACGTTAATGAACGAACTGGAAAGTCAAATGAAGATAATCGAGGACTTAAAAGCTGAAAAAGAACAAGAGGAGAAGCGGCGAAAAAACACAGCGGACTATAGTTGGTTAATAAGTACGCCAAAAAGACATACCTATCAAATTAGTCCAATTGATAGGCTAGTTCTTGAAGAGTTAGCTGCCAAAGTTCGACCAGAGGACAGCGGAGAAATAATAACTCAATTTAGAACAATGATTGAGACTCGGCCGTTTGATTTAGCTGAAATACCGAAGGTCTTTCGATGCATTATTGAACGTTACCTTGCTGAGACAATGGACGTGGACAACAGTTCGACACTGAAATGGCTTACGCGCAGCTTAACAGATTTGGGGTCGAGTATAAAGACTATAAGAAGTCAGTCGTCGAGCAAAGTGTATCCAGTGGAAGTATCTAAAAGTGATGTTGACGAACAAACGAGGCGGGTTCAAAGTATGCCTGAATTTGTAGCTTTGAGAGACTTATCTGTTTAATCCTACTCTACAAAATAGATCTAAGTATTTAACTGATATTTTTATTTCTAAGAAATATGATCATCTCTAGTGAACCAAAAATCTCATTTCATGTTTGAGCGTGCTTTGACTCAAATATTTATTTCGAATCAGTATGAAGTATATTATCAAATTGAGGGCGAAGTAATTTCGATTAAAACTATTTATATATCAAAAACGAATGGGTAGCTTTGGGAAATTCGGTTTATATTTATTTACAATCTTCAAATGTATTAACATAGTACCTGAAATTGACATATCCTGATTGTTTACATAGTGACCACTTGAAGCTGTCAAGAGTTTCGCTGCGCATATATACACTGTCGCAAATGTAATGCTACATTTGTAGGTTAAAGAGGGGATCGGATACTATATTATTAAAATATGCTAAGAAAAATATAAATTTACTATCAATAATACACATATATATTATGCATTTACATGAATATATGTCCCATAAATTTAAAGAGCATTCATTTTTATTGAGGGTGGGGGGGGGGGGGGCAGAGGAATTAAAGTTAACAAGCAAGTGTGTCAAAGTTTTCAGCCCCTTTGTTAGCATTGGTTTACAAATATGCCCCTCCCTTTTGGTTGGGTAAAAATTAGTTGACCCGCCCCTTAATTCCTCCAGCCCACCCACCCCCTGTTAAAAAATGAATGCTCCCCTTTATATTCATGCAAATTTAGTGTCGTGTGGCAAGGCAAATGTTAGACCAGATAGGCAGGTGAATGTATTCTTAATTCATAAGTCTAACCTGGGCTTCAGTGGTCCTTCCTTTTGTTAGCAATATAGAGACAATGGTAATGGTAGGGTGGGATAGCATCTATAGCCCACTTCCCCAATCAACACTCTGCTACTGTTAAACTACTGTAATAGTGTTGTTGTTGGTTGTTTTTCCAGTTGAGTCTTGGCTCAACCTCCCAGGGTACATAAAGTCTTAATGGCTATCATTCTTATTACAGTTGCTATGAATAGCAAAGCTGCATGGAAGAAGAACCACCATAATTGTTAGAACTCTAAAGAAGAAAGGAAGATAGTCACAGTAAGAAGACAGAAAGAAGTTTAAGTTGTAATAAAGGCAGTCTTGGGATTTGCTTATTTTAAAATGCTCACCAAACTTCTTTATTTTATCAAAACAATTTATCAAATGAATAAAATTTATTGATTAAAGAATATTGCAGTGTAAGCATTTGAATGTGTAATCTATCTTTCTGACAATAGAAAATCATGTGCACATTGAAGATGAGTAAGCAAGTCTCTATCAAACATAGTTATGTATAGTACATTTCATATGAGTGGAATTAAAGTGATGAGACAAATTCATAAAGGGTCTGATGGAAGATGTGACAATCCCTGTGACATGCTTGCAATGGAAAAATCCCTGGGGGGGGGTACTCCCTCCCCCAACTGGGTAGGGATGTACCACGGACACCTCAAAACCCTGACCCTTTTCCAGACCAAAAATCTTGATTTCCCATACCCTTTTCCAGACTAGACACTAAAAATGTACACCCTATTTCAGACTTAACCCTAAAAAATGTACACCCTATCCTAGACTTACCTTAGTACTGTATATTCTATCCCAGACTTGAGTTTAAAGATATTTGCCTTATTTTCAGAGATACCAGGCATAAAATTTTATCAAAAAACTATTGTCACTTATCTCAAACTGACTTCAGTAGGTTTTTATTTAATAGCATTTTTGTGTAATCCATCAAGTACAGAATATCATGTGGTTGAATAATGCACTGTCATTCATAACAAAAACCATTTACCCTATCCCAGACTAAATCACCCTCTTCCAGACCAAAAGGGCAAAAAGGTATATTCTTTCCCAGACCTGGGAGTCCGAAAAACTATACCCTTACCCACAGCACATACCCATATAGCAAATATAAGGGAGTACCCCCCGGGGGAAAATTGTATCATTTGTTCACCCATGCAAACTATTGTGTGTGATGTCACAAAAATAGAGATCATTTCTACTTCTGAGATGTTGCCAGCAACATCACACACAACAGTTGCAAGGGTGGACAAACAGTGCAATTTCCATTTTGCAAGCAACAGTGGGCAACCTGACAACACATATGTCCAAGCCTAAATCATACTGAAGCTATATTTACTTTAGAGTGCTGACATTAAAACCATGAAACAACTTAGTAACTAAATAGTGCTAAAGAGTATAAAATCCTTTGTTTTCCATTGTTCAAATGCTATTTTGTACTATTTAGTAATAACTGCTTCATGCTTAAATAGTGTTTGCAGTCTACTGTAAATGCAGTTAAAAAATGGGAAGTCGACATTTCAGTGTTACTGCATACTGTGAGTTCTATGTCAGTACCATATGTTTCCTCACTCTACAAAGACTAGCTGATCCATACAACACAGTTTCTGGGTAACTAGACTAGAAAAATGTCTCACACCAGAATCATTCATGCCAAGCTGATATAAGATTATTTCACAGTGGTGTGAAGAATGAGAATTATTTATTTTGATATTTTTGGGAAAAGGGTGGTGAATCATAACATGATATGGAGGAAAGAATTAAATATTTCTTGTTGGCTGACACTACTCGACAAATTGATCTCTGTGTTGCTACAACTGTAATTTGCTCATCTTTGGGTGTGCACCCTATGAGATGAGCAAATTACAGTCAATTATGGCTTTAATATTAAATAAATGGTGCAGCCATCTCAAAAAAAATCCTGGGGGTGCACTCACTTCTCAAAAAATCCTGGATCCACCTCTGCATGAATTAAACTTAACTCTATTAACTCAAAAAAAAAAAAAATGCAACACAACAGTGCATGCAGGGGCATAGGCAGGGGTGGGCCAAGGGAGCCAGCCCCCTCCCCTCCATTGTGGAAAAAATGGCAGCTTTTTAGAATTTTCATATATAGCTAGGGTTGCTGTTGTTGTTTGGTTTGGCAGTTTGGAGGGGTCAAATGAAATTCTGTCTCTTGGCTTTTTGATTTTCCTTTTTTTTGTTTTTGGTTTGGTGTTTCTGGGGCTCAAACAAAATGGTTGTTCTTTGTATTTGGGGGCCCCTGGCATGTCATGTTTACTAATTTCCAAAAACCACTTAAAACAACAATTGTGACGAGATCAGTATTCTTTAAAATTTTGCAACATTAGAATAGCTAGCTTTCAAAATTTATTTCTCAAATTTTCAATATTGATTTTATTATACGTGATATTCGCTTCAAATTTATTGAAAATGCAAACAATCAGACTTTAGCTGAAATTGGTGAACGATGGCATGGATATCATTTGATAGCAAAAGATGTCAGTATATAGCAATGACTGTCAATGTTTACAGCTGGTTAAAACAAAAGCTGTAAGGAGACTATGTGGTGCTTAGATGAACATAGACCATAATATGAGTCATGTGACCACATTTCAATCGGCGTTAACGTTGAACTGTTCTTTCTAACCTACAGTTGTATGGGAGGAAACAATAGCACCATGAGCGAAGCTGCAAAGAAGTTTGTTGACGATAACATTGCTTCCCACAAGGTGGTTGTGTTCTCTAAGACCTACTGCCCCTACTGTAAGATGGCAAAGGATGCACTCAAAAAAACTGGGCTTCAAGATTTTTTTGTGATCGAGCTGGAAGATCGAAGTGACTGTGACAGTATTCAGGATTATTTAAAGACGATTACTGGCATCAGAAGTGTAAGTTTGTCGATGTCTGTTTAGAAGACACAATTATACACTATTCCAAATAGTGTAGGCCTTCCTAATATCAGCTTTTTCTTCTGCCTAAGCTTTTAAGTTTATTAGTAAGTGGTAGATTGTCATAACATTAACATGAGATAACGCCCTTTCACCAAGCGAAGAAAAAGATAATTTAAGCTTAAGCTTATAGAAGGGGCCCCGAATTATGTAATCGAATTTCACAACTTCTGAATTTTGCTGCTTATTTCCCACTACTTTGCCACAGGCAACCCAATAACAAGGAACGGGAATAAAAAATTAAAGAGGCTCGAAGTGGTGTTCGGTGTAATCAAGTGACTTGCAATAAATCTTTAGAGCAGATTTCGAATGACTGTGTAAAGCTTGCAGCATGAACACAGTCATGAAACCATCAAGGCATGACAAGGCAAGTCAAAATTCTAGAGGCATCATGGTCGCAGCAAGGCACACTCACAGCAGTGGTCGTACCATAAAGTTTTGACAATCACACAAAATCTGCTCTATGGTTTCAGAAATGTAATCTAGATTATTGTTCATGTACATGAAAAGGCTGCAGTGTTGAATCCAATCTGGTTTTGTTTACAGGTCCCTCAAGTCTTTGTTGACAAGAAATTTATTGCCGATGGGTCAAAAACAAAGCAACTGCAAGAATCTGGAGAATTGGTCCCAATATTGAAGAACTGTGGTGCTCTTTAAAACAAACTGTTCTGTTCCATTATAATTGGATGTATGTAGGCCTTTAATAAATAATTACATCTATTCTGTTGTTGTTTTGAAGTGCTATACTTGTAATTTCTTTGTAAATACCCTATTTAAAACATTTTAGCAATAACTTACAAATTTCTTGTTCACTAATTGGCTGTTTTTAATATCAATAAGAGTATGGACAAGGGTAATGTTTGTTTTGATCTCTAAGGTAATATTTTTTTGCAAAAATTAAAATGTGTTTTTCATGTGTCTGTCCTCTTTTTGACAATCGACTGCATCTTTACTTGTCAAAGTAGTCTGCCAATCTATTCAGCTACACTTCCTTAATATGCACTAATTTTAGGATTTGATGATGAAATTATTTATCATCAGCAGGGGTGAGGACAGCTAGACGTATAAAAAAACATGTCAAGTTGTTACACCAACCTTTGATTCACTGTCATTTCAGATTGTGACATTTAGTTCATGGGGTTTGGCACACAGAACTGCTCTTTTCAATTGGTTCAATTTATACAAGTTCAATATGAAATTCACAATATCTCTATGTTAATTTTCCTGATTTATTATGATAAATCTTATTCAAAAAGTTAACCTTTCTGAGAAAAAGGACTTAATTACATGCACATTACTTGTAAAATGAATTTGTGTAAAATTTATAAATTATGTTACATACATACATAATTTAGGATATATCCTTTGTTTGCACAATACCTTATCAAATGCATCAAAAAATTATTTACAATTAATAATGAATATGTTTGAAGATAATTCAAACTTTTTAAAAGATTTCCTTGGAAATGCCATGAAATATGTGTGCATTAATGACACAAATACATTTTTAAAATGTTTACCAATAATACACCACTCAGCTACCTACATGTACAGGTTTTATAACTAATGTTATTGTAATTAATGAGTAAGGCTGTCCCATTCAAGTGGTGGTAATTCTAACTCTTCATCAAACTCATAATCTGCCCAGTTCTTCTTCTGTGGTGTCTTCAAAAAGTCAGGCACAGTTTCTTCTTCCTCATCTGGTTTCTTTATTTCAAGCTTTGGTAAGATTTCCTTAGATGTCTTCTGGTGTGATACTGACATGTCATTAGCATCATTGGTATCCACTTGATCTTTGGGAAGTGAGTGTGTATTTTGAACAATTTTTTCATTTAAATCCTCTTTTTCTTGGATGTTCTTTTGTTGGACTTCTTTCTCTTTCCTGTGTCTGTATTTCTTGTGAATTCTTTGGGGCTTTGGCTGTTCAATTATCTCATTTTGCTTGACAGTTTTCACCTCACACTGCTTGTCATTAGTAACTATCTCTTTCATTTCATCAAGATATGAGTTGGTATTATTGTTGGTTGGATCATCTGTAATATTCCTTTTCCCATCTGAATTTATGGTAACTGTCAAATTCTTTATTACACTGGTCTTGGCTGTCTCTTCAATTCTTAAATCAGCAGTTTTACAAGACATTTCTTGTCTCTCCTTACTATCTGCCTTGTCAGATGTATGGTCTTGTTTTTCTGAGTTTGTAGTTGGGTCATCAGCTATCACATTTGTTTCCTCACTTCTCATAACTTCCTCTTTCCTGCCTACTGTTGTTGTACAATTGTCCAAATTTGTTGTCACAATATTGTCCTTTGGGGAACTAGGCTCAACCTGTTTTTGGAGGCCTGTTGAGCTAATGTCTTGTACATCCTTTGACAGAACATCACTGGAAGTACTTTCTTTTTCATCATTTATTTCTTTCCAGTCATCTTTTTCACTTTCCTTGTCATCACTACCATGATGCAAATCTTGTTCTGTATCATCAACTCTGTGATCATGAAGATCCCAGTCAGGCTTCTGTCTTGTCCTCTCCCAAAATCTTTGTCCACTGCATCTTTTATTTTGTTGTTTATGTCTTTCATGGATGGGGTTTGCTTCATTACTGACTTTGCATTTATCCCATTCTCTCTGCCAGGTTTCACCACTTTTCTGCCGCAATTTCCTTTCTCTGTCAATTCTATTTCTTTCGTCCTTCCATTGCAAGTATTCCTTTCTTTCTTTTCCTGTCATGGTTACTTCAATATTGGGATTCTCACACCTTGGCTTTGAATATTCCTTGTTAACTTTTTCAACAACATCCTCAAACTGACTACCACCCCATGAATAACTTGATCTGCTGGCCACCTTTGACATATCAACTCTGCGATCATCAGCCAAGAAGCTTGACCCTCTTGGTGGGGAAGAATTCTTAGACTTTTCTTCATGCATCTCTTTTTCTACAAGCTCATAATTTTGTTTCCTTTTGTTTTCAAATTTGTGTGCCTGAAGTTCTTCCTTAGCCATTTTCACTAATATTCTTCCTCTAGCTCTTCCTCGCATCTTGGTTGCTGATGACTTTTCCTCCCTTACTCCAGCCATTTTATGTTCTTTAACTGCAAGCTTTTCCTCTGCAGTTTGATAGCTGTGTGTAGCAGCATTCCTGATGTCATCCTCAATCTCCTTTTGCCTTCTTAATCTTTCTTCATTTTTTTGTCTTATCAGCTTCATTTTCTCATCTAGGAGTTTTTCTTTTAATAACCTTTCCTCCTCATTGCTTTTCATGCTGTCATTCTGAATGGAGCTCTTGTCTTGGTACTTAGACTGACCTCTCCTGGCAACACTTTTCACTGCTGCTTTGTCAGCCATCACTGAAGACATTAATTCTGAAACAAATGGATTTGATACATTTTAAATGCTGTATATGTGATATATGATTGTGGAACTTTCCTTAATAGAATAAATAAGATTTTTCATTTCAAAGTTATTTCCTAATTACTTTTACCAAACAGGTTGCAAAGTTTGTTAAGGCCTGGACACATGATGCAGTGTTGCCTGTGCATTGTTTGCAATGGAGATTTTAGAGGGATGGCACATGTATCATGACCAAGTTCTATGTTTACAAAGCTCATGAAATAAAAATGTCAGTGGTACATCAAAATAATTGCATTTCATTGGCTGAGAGCATCACGATGTTGCAAGCAACATATATGCAAACTTCACAACAAACTCTGGAATTTCACAACATCATAACCCACTGGCGAAAAGTGATGGTAAAATGACTGTAAATAAGACAATTTAAATTGTCCCTGCACTAGATATGATTGTCAATATCAACTAACTAATTTGGAAGTGAAAATCTTTCAAATACAAAGGGTGGGTGAAGATGCTGGACAAAGACAAGAAAATGTTAATCAAAAAAACTTTGTATCATGATTTTAAAAAGATTTGTTTATAAGATTTCTACAGCAGAAAATTAAATAAAAATATGCACAGTCATATGAAACATCAAGAACCTTTGCCATAATCGTGCACAGTTATATGAAATCCACTAATTTCAACAAATATGTTCAAACATTTGGAATTTACATGATCATTAGCTGAACCTATTTGCTTGCCAGAATAGGACAATAAAATGACTTTTTTTAGTTTGCTGGTTTGATGCTGAATGACTTTTGTCAAGAATATTGTTTATTTGCACGTGCATAGTGTCATTTGTGGCCCAAGTGCAGTGAGGGATGCAAATGACACTACAAGGGTGCAAATCCATACAATATTCCTGATAAAAGTCATTTTATTATTATTATCAATAAACAAGGTCAAACTCTAATTGGCTAAAATCCATTTGATGGTGAATGAAAAACCAATCAGCTGTAGGGCTGATAATGCCATTATCAGCCTGCTTGAGTTATTCGCAGCCCACTGAATGTGTGTTTACAAGAGAGCAGTTTTCTGTTTGGCTGCATATGTTGGTAATAATGTATGTTAAAAAACATATTCAACAACCTACATGATGTCATGTGTATGTGTTCAAAGTTTAAACCATTGAAAGTGAGACTGATGAGGATTCTGGGTAAACAATTGCTGAGATTCTTATGCATACAACATTGTAACTCTTGAACATTGCTTTCTTCAAGAACCCCAAGCAATTTTTGAGATTCATAACAATACCCTACACATATTATGGTTCTTATTACCTTTTTACCCATAGCCCCTTTCAGTCTTACCTTCTATGATTTAACCTTTTACAGTGCAATGTGCCAAAGTATTACCACAGGCTTTTGTACGTTAAATGGACACATTTCAATGGGAATCTGTCAGGTTTTACCACATAAGGCTTGTTTGGCAGCAAAAAGCCCATGTACAAAAGTATGCAAATACATTAAAAGTGGTCATACCTTTGTGCATTGCACTGTAAACCCAAAAACATTTTTCAATTTGGTGTATACAAAAAAAAACAAAAAAATGTCAAGGCTGAAAGCAACAAGCCGAGTCTGCAATGCAGTAACTCAGTACCATAATACATCCATTTAGATGTGGTCATTTTAGTCTTTTCACAATAGCAGGCTCCTATACTTCCAAAGATCAAATGTGTGGCCAAAAACTTGGCTAATATCCTGACCACAAAGGTTTGATTTTGGTCTTGTCAGTAATTGTTGCTTTTGGCTGTAATAACGTTTTTGGAAATAGGTGTATATCTTTGGGACTTTCTTTCAAGTGGGTGCAGTGGGATTCATATGGCAGCATAAACAAAAAACCTGAGCCTCTCTTTGTAACTGTAAAACAAAATTCTGAGTCTGCCTTTGATTCCAGATAGTTCAAAAGAAATACTTAACAATGGAGATATTTTGTGGCTACCTCTTTTTTGTAATACCCACTAAAACTACCCTCTAGGAATGGTCCCTAAATTTCAAAACTTCTGGTAGAAGTTCTGAAAGAGTATTAGAGAGAATTTATTCCTACATTGACTTTTACATATCTTCATAATTATCACGTACACGTGACTTTTCAAAGAGGAACCAACATAAACAATAGACGTGTTAATTAAATTTTCAGCAACGCTGACATTCAAGTTTGCCAGACCTTTCTTCGAGTATAAATGTTCGTGTGATTTCGGATATAGCTCAGATCATACGGTCTAGGATAGGAAGAGTAGCTTATGGAATATAAGCTTAATGGCTTGGAATGATGGCTAAAATCTTGCTACATTGTTATTAATCGCGAATCAATAAATCCCAAAGTTTGTTAATAGCATTAATAGCATTAAGATTCAAATAGTCAAAAAATATGTAAACACTTACGTCTACAGCGTAAATCAAGGAAAGTATATAATCTATCGGATTGTGTTTTATCGTTAAAATTATCGAGAAGGTAACTTCGCATTGAAAAGATAGAAGGGAAATATCAAAATTTTTGGTGTCAAAAACAGCTGTGTTCAAGTTCAAAATATTTTCTGATTTCGATTATAAAGTCTATAGAGTAAAAAAAAATTGCTATCAAATATATCACCTTACCTTAAAGGATTAATTAGCTTTATTTTTCAGCAGTTTTTCCAGCAAAACTCTCCTTGTTGTACGTTTCGTTGTATTGCAATAATGTTGTTCGAATTTCCGTCTGACTGAGCCTTCCAGCTGGTTGGTCAGGGGTGTTTTATAGACGCACGCGCAGACGCGTACCCTAGGGAAATGGCGGGAAACTTCAAAACACAAGGAAGGAAAGATCAAAGCGTTGTTATGTAAATTGTACACCTTCTTGCCGGCTTGGCTATTTTTTGTGCCTCTGATCTTGGACTATGGCGAGATCAAAGAGAAAAGCGAACAAAAAAGCCGATGAAGGCGCTAATTCGGGTGAGTTTGTCAAGCATTTCAAGCGAACTGAAGCTCAACCCGACATGTTTGTTTCATCGTAAATATGCGAGCTGCTTGCATGTTTCTGATCAACCAGGTTTCAATTACTTTATATTGTGTTAGACACTTTCATTTTTACTGATTTACCACTAAATCCGAGCCGCATAATTCTATAACAGTCACTTCAAGATCCCTCACTTGCAATTTTGCTATGTTGTTAGTGACATTTTGTGCATTTGAAATTTCTTTACCTAATAACAATTGCTTTATTTAAATCATGCTAATGTTTCGTGATTGTTTGTTTATTTGTTGTAACCAGTAAAAAGTGTTAATGTATGCAGGGAATTTCCTTGGAAGCCACATTCCCCTTCCCAACCCCCATTAGTCTCTCTTTTGATTAGGTTATGGGTTTAAACTTTTCTTCAAGGTGTTACTTTTCCATCTCTTAGCTGGTTTACATTCAGGTGTTTAGTGTAATAAGGAGTTTTTTTACAATTCTCGACCTATTCTCCTGTTAAGTATGTCTAGCCTTGCCCACTATAATAGTATGATGTCTGCACTCTCTCCCTGTGTTCTTGTGCATTCAAAGATGGGCTGCATTTTTGTGTTGCTATAGAAATTTTGACTTGAAGAACACAGAGAAGGGGGGATGGTTAAAGGTTGGTCTTTAAGCATGTCACTCTATTTTTATAGGGGCATTTTCGAGATTGTAAAATACTGCTGTGTTTTTTGACTACAGACTCATATGCTCAGGCTTAGTTGATAGATAAGATAAGCTTGAACACCGTATGAATTGGTGGTGGTTTAAAACTGACGTTTTGGACGTTAGTCCTTTGTCGGAGTTGCTCAGGCTTGGACTCATTTCAATGTTAAAATATTTATAAATACCAACAGCGAAGTAAAGAATGCATGACTACAACAATACAAACACTTTGAAATTCCATGGACCTTCACTGAAACACAAGAATATTCTACCTCAAAACAAGGCTAAGCCTGAGCAATAGTCAGAACTTAATACTGGAGTATTTATTGTTTTAATGTGTTCACATGTATTATTCATATCATTGAATAACTATGAATTTATCACTAGCTAAAAAGGGAAGACAGACAGGTGCTATCAGAAATGATATTGATAATACAGTCTTTGGTCAACTTGTGGGTAAAGCAGGAATCTTCCTGAAAAACAGTAACAACAGTCAAGATGAAATAGGTAATATATGTCCACTTTGTTAATTACATGGAGCAAAGATGCTGTAGGTTGAGGTCTGTTTTAAAGACAGAGGGCAAAGTTTTTCTTTATATGGACTGCCAAAAGCCTGTAAATAACATGTTTACTTTTACAAATTAAAGCAAATTAAAATAGCTTTTTGGGTTGACTGATCTGAGTGAGTGATCCATAATCCAATTACATATTGTCTCATCCAGACCTGAGAATTAACTAATCTGCGCATGCAATTTACTAGGATTCTAGACTGGAAAAAAATACTCATGAATATTTAATCCCTGATATGGTTCAAGTGGGGTGTGGATTTTTGCATTCTCCTTGATGCATTCTTTATCTTTATTTTCATATAAGGTCATTATCAATGTTGTAATTTACTTTATTGTATTTCTTTTATGATTCAGGTGTTGATGTGCCAATTTTTCAAAAAAGGCTGACAGCTGCCATTAAAAGCCATCAGAACTATCCAAAGGTAATTAAAAGCATCACGGTAAATAAAAGCCATGTATTGGTAATCATTAACATTGAGGTGGCTCCATATAGTTTTTGGGCACATGTGCACTGTAGTGCACGAGCATGTGCAGAACAAAATGTCTTCATAATTCTATTTTTTTAATCACATAAAAGTTAAACCATGGTCAAAACATTAAGAAATTTGGTACTGTGGAATTTTTTTATTTGGCAAATTCAAGATTTCGCATTCTTTGAAATTCTGTTGTACCAAATGTTTTAACATTGTGTCAAATGAAAGGTAGGGAAACGCACTTTCATTCTAAAAAGTTTTGGAAAAATTTACCTTGGAAAACTTGAGTTTTTAATTTTTAATGAAAAGGATGGCCTTCATCATAGCTGACATAGTGTTACCATGGTAACCTTATATGTGATCAGCTTCATAAAAATTGAATCCTAAACTTATGAACTTCAATATGGTTGTCCTGTTGGGTATCAATGTGTGAGCCTCCATTAGCCATAGGGATCAGGTATTCTTCGAGTTACATGCTTTGAGTTACACGCTTTTCGAGTTACGCGCTAGACAACACCCAAATCTTACGTTGTCACACCCAGCGTGTAACTTGAAGACACTAAATATTGTTTGTGCGTTTGAGTTATCTGTACATCACGTAACTCGAACAAAGTAAAAAGTTTTTATGCGATGTACGGATAACTCGAACACACAAACAACCATTAGTGTCTTCGAGTTACGTGCTGGGTGTGACACCATAAGATTTGGGTGTGGTCTAGCGTGTAACTTGAAAAGTGCATAACTTGAAATGCATAACTCAAAGTGCGTTACTCGAAGAATACCCACCCTCACCATAGATTACTACCAAGAACTCTAGGGAGCCACCTTAAACAGTGCCAGCTAAAAATGGAGCAGTCTGATTAGTTCTCTTAGTTCTTTCAGGACTAGTTAAAACTTTGGAATGCAAATGATATGATCCATTTTTCCTTCTTATATGTTAATTTATAATCTTGTTTCTAGGTTATAGATGAATTTGTGGAGGGTCTTCAACAACGATGTGAATCCCCTGAAAGGTAAACTACTTTTTTACATTTGCTCCAAAATAAAAAAGATTGTATTTTCACTATATTTTTGGTTCTTCCATTTATTTTGTTCTTTCTCACATTAAATTTTATTTCCTATTTTAAACTATTGTATTTCATTTACTGGTATGTGGTTCTTACTTATTTCGTGATTTTTCTATTCAATCTGTAAGATTTCGACTGAGCCTGTTGCCAATTCTTGTTGCTGAAGAGAGTGAGGGAAGGTAATCTTAGTGTAAAAACATCAGGTTTTATTGAATGATATAAATTATTTATGACATTCACTCTTGGAAAATGATTCATCTACTAAACTTTTGTGTTGTTCTTTAGCATTCATGGACACAATCAAGAAAGCTTGATTCGGATTTTATTGGGGATTGACTTTTTACAGGTATTATTAAGTAATAAAAAAGATGTAAAAATTCAAGTGATTTTCAGCAACTTTGCTAGATAAAAATCTACTAGTAAGTAGTTGTGTCAGAGTGAAAATGTCACCTTTTGCCTTGATAATTAATTTAAGGAAAATACAATGTGAGTTGTTTAACCTACCAGCAAATGTCTGCTAGTGCACAAAAAATGTTTGAGCTGTGTGAAACTTGTTAAAATACTGTGTTTTGATTTTATTTCAGCCAAGCATAGCAAATATGCTGCTGGAAAAGCTACCAGAATTGATGGGTAATGAGAATGGGTAAGAGAGATTTTAATTCTTATTTTTCTAAAGCTTCCCACCAAACCTACTGAAGCAGGCATTAGTTAGGTTATATAAAAAGTTATTTTATATTTTCAGGCATGGGTCAAATAATGGTGAGACTAACACTGCTCGTCTTATTATGAACCAGTTCCGATGGCTTGACAGAATTGTTAATAGCAAGGTAAAAAATATTTCAGATCACATGTCATTCCATTGAGTAACATTTCTTTTTTCACCAGTAATGCTTGACAAAAAGCATTATGGATGACCATTACAGTAAATATTTGTATTCTCAAGAAACTGACTCGTGGTCTGAAATGAGAAATGTTATGGCCGAGTGAATAAAGTTTATTGCATTAACTATTTTTTGCCTTCCTACAGATTTACAGATTTACAGAAATTTTATTGAATTTGTACCTTATAAGTCAAGTAATTGTGAAATTACAATAAGCCAGTATCAAAATAGAAAAGTAAATGTACTATATGCACACATAACAATTAATTTTGATATAGTCAAAAATGTGTGGTACAGGCTATTTTGAATAACTATAACATTAATCAAGTCAGATAACCCAGATAACTCCTCCCTCCCTTGGTTGACAAACTGTAACTTATGTACAGGATCTAACAGAGAAGATGCTTGAAATGGTAAGCATCACCTCTCTTGATGTCCAACATGAGATAATTACTTGCCTGCCAGAAGTAGTAGATGACACTGAACACACTGGAGTTGCTCTTCAGTTGAGGTATGTTGGAAAATGAATTCTGTTCCAAGCTATTTCAGTTTAAGGGTGAATTACTGTATCCACTGTGCAGTTGGCTGGATTTATTATGGATGATGTTGATTTCAGGGAGCTTTTACTGCAAAACACAAGTCTTGCTGTACCAATCCTTGATGCTTTGTCTAACCTAAACCTGAGACAAGACTTGCTAGCAGAGGTACTTGATGCTATGCCAGATATTTCAAAAATTGTTTTCTGGTAAACATTTTAAGTAAATGATAAAATTTTTAATTCTAAACGTGTTTCGGCATAACATTTGCCATCTTCATTAGAGACTGAGATAATTTTACAACTTTACGATCTAAATGCTAAAGATTATGCTAATTACAATTACAATAATAGATAATAGGCTAATAAAGAAATTTGATATGATACTAGAGTGACATATCATGAATGAGAATAACTAAATTAAATGCTTAGAAAAGTTTTCTGGTAGGTGATGAATAATGCATTGGAAATGTCACTCAATTGTCTACTTTTAAACTTTACTGTAGGTACGAGTGTCAGTACTGCAGATGCTTCCGTCAGCTGAGCTTGATGATCTTCCTGTTGTTACAAAGTTTATCTTGCAGTCTGTATCAGATAATGATGCCTTTGAGGTATTGCTGTTAACACAATTTTAATTTTCAATATTCTTTAAAGGTTAAGCCCCAATAAAATATTACCACCAGCAATAAATTGTAAGAAAAGGTAGAACAAGTGAAAATTTTCCTCTTTTTTGAAGGTAATAAGTGAATTGAGAATCAATCTGGACTTCAGTTCATTGATTGCACCACAATTGTCTTCTACACCACTAAATCCTAGAAGATCAAAAGAGGGGTAGGTGTTTTGTAGTATTTTGGAGGGATGATAATAATGGTAAAATGTCAGGGGTGGGGCAAGAACAGTATAGTAGAAGATCTGGGTGGGGTAAGTACAGTACTGTAGAAGATCAGGATGGGGTTAGTACAATACCATAGAAGATCAGGGTTGGGGTAAGTACAATACCATAGAAGATCATGGGTGGGGTAAGTAAAATACCATAGAAGATCAGGGTTGGGGTAAGTACAATACCATAGAAGATCAGGGGTGGGGTAAGTAAAATACCATAGAAGATCAGGGTTGGGGTAAGTACAATACCATAGAAGATCATGGGTGGGGTAAGTAAAATACCATAGAAGATCAGGGTTGGGGTAAGTACAATACCATAGAAGATCAGGGGTGGGGTAAGTAAAATACCATAGAAGATCAGGGGTGGGGTAAGTACAGTACCATAGAAGATCATGGGTGGGGTAAGTACAATATTGTAGAATATCAGGGGTGGGGTAAGTGCAGTACCAAAGATGATCAGGGGTGGGGTAAGTACAGTATTGTAGAAGATCAGTGGAGGGGTAAGTACAGTATTGTAGAAGATCAGGGGTGGGGTAAGTACAATATTGTAGAAGATCAGGGGTGGGGTAAGTACAGTACCAAAGATGATCAGGGGTGGGGTAATTACAGTATTGTAGAAGATCAGGGGAGGGATAAGTACAGTATTGTAGAAGATCAGTGGAGGGGTACGTACAATATTGTAGAAGATCAGGGGAGGGGTAAGTACAGTATTGTAGAAGATCAGGGGAGGGATAAGTACAGTATTGTAGAAGATCAGGGGAGGGGTAAGTACAGTATTGTAGAAGATCAGGGGTGGGGTAAGTACAGTATTGTAGAAGATCAGGGGTGGGTAAGTACAGTACCACAGGAAATCAGAGGTGGTGTCAGTATAGCATGTACAAGATCAAGGGAGGGGTAGGTACATGGGAGATTAGATTATTTATATTGATGTTAACCTTTTTTATTAAGAGTTTCAGCTAGTGCTGATAAAGATGGAGAGCTTCTAACTCTAGATGCAATACGTTCCAGTATTAGATTCCAGAAATCAGTTGCAGAAGGCTGGTTAAAGGTATCAAAGCTTCTAAATTTTTCAAAGTGATTTTCTTTGATTGTTCAACAATTTTTGTTCATTTGCAGGCTATTGAATCAGTTAATTCTGCTGCTTTGCACAAGGTATGATGTTCTTAGTCATTCCTGTATATTATGTATACAGTGCTCTGCTTGTTCATTTTGTCATCATTGCTGTTGTTGCTATTGTTTTTGATGGTGTTGCTGCTGTTGTTGTTGTTGCTATTGTTTTTGATGGTGTTGCTGCTGCTGTTGTTGTTGCTATTGTTGTGGCTGTTGCTGTTGCTGCTGTTGTTGTTGTTGCTATTGTTGTGGCTGTGGCTGTTGTTGTTGTTGCTATTGTTTTTGATGGTGTTGCTGCTGTTGTTGTTGTTGCTGTTGTTGTGGCTGTTGTTGCTGCTGTTGTTGTTGCTATTGTGGCTGTTGCTGTTGCTGCTGTTGTTGTGGCTGTTGTTGTTGTTGTTGCTATTGTTTTTGATGGTGTTGCTGCTGTTGTTGTTGCTGTTGTGGCTGTTGTTGTTGCTGCTGTTGTTGCTATTGTTGTGGCTGTTGCTGTTGTTGCTGTTGTTGTTGTTGCTATTGTTTTTGATGGTGTTGCTGCTGTTGTTGTTGTGGCTGTTGTTGCTGCTGTTGTTGTGGCTGTTGTTGTTGCTGTTGCTGTTGTTGCTATTGTTGTGGCTGTGGTTGTTGTTGTTGTTGCTATTGTTGTGGCTGTTGTTGCTGCTGTTGTTGTGGCTGTTGCTGTTGTTGCTATTGTTGTGGCTGTGGTTGTTGTTGTTGTTGTTGCTATTGTTGTGGCTGTTGTTGCTGTTGCTTTTGTTGCTTTTGTTGCTATTGTTGTGGCTGTTGTTGCTGCTGTTGCTGTTGTTGCTATTGTTGTGGCTGTTGTTGCTGTTGCTTTTGTTGCTATTGTTGTGGCTGTTGTTGCTGCTGTTGCTGTTGTTGCTATTGTTGTGGCTGTTGTTGCTGTTGCTTTTGTTGCTATTGTTGTGGCTGTTGTTGCTGCTGTTGCTGTTGTTGCTATTGTTGTGGCTGTTGTTGCTGCTGTTGCTGTTGTTGCTATTGTTGTGGCTGTTGTTGCTGCTGTTGCTGTTGTTGCTATTGTTGTGGCTGTTGTTGTTGTTGTTGCTATTATTGTGGCTGTTGCTGTTGTTGTTGCTGTTGTGGCTGTTGTTGTTGCTATTGTTGTGGCTGTTGCTGTTGTTGTGGCTGTTGTTGTTGCTGTTGTGGCTGTTGTTGTTGCTATTGTTGTTGCTATTGTTGTGGCTGTTGTTGCTGTTGCTGTTGTTGTCATTGTGGTTTCTATGTTGTTTTTTGATCCTTAAACCATTTTTTTAGGACAGAGATTTTTTTTCAGGTCATTGATCTCTTCGTTCTTCTCATCCTTCATTCTACTGGGAATCGAAAAAAGACCGTTGAGAGTCTTTTCCGAAATAAGATCAAAGTTGGCCATTTTACCGAGGAAATGCTCTCTGAAGCTTTCACTTCACACAACCAGGTATGGTACCTGTTTAGTACATAAATATCTTGAAAGTTTAAACGTAAGTCACATGTAGTATCTAGAGATGAAACTTCGGAGGTATTTTTTACTTTGCTGCTCAACGTTGCACGCAAACTCAAATTTTATATATATGTTTTTTCTTTGTATCGCTTAAACAGCGCCAATTTTGTGCGCAAAACTATGACCGTTTTATTGCGCCTTGAATTTAGAGAGAAAACTTCGTCTTCTTTTGATTCCAGATTTTACGCGAGTACTTCAACAATATACTGTCACTCGGTGAAGTACTTCTGAGGTCTCCTGACCCTTCTGTTTCTTCCTACGCATGTGCCATTTACAGACTTGCTTTCGCGTCTTTTGATCTCTACTGCAAGCAGGTATGGATGGGATGTCATATTTCTGGTTGTCATTAGATATGTATTAGTTTGCGAAGTTTTTTTGCTATCTATGAGTTTCACTGGGTCTGTGTATTGCCGATCTAGTGCACTTTCACCAGATCTAAAGTTCGTATCTAAAAGCGCAGAATGGCTTATTTTTGTCTTCATTTTCTTTACGTCGATGTCAAACAGCTGTCTTTCCCGTTACCATGGTGTTACATCATGCTTAACACAAAGCGTCGACATTTGTCCCTTTATTCTTACTGGATTAAGCAAGCTTGCCGTCGTAGGTGTTGTTTGTTGATGTTATTTACGACGCTTCGCGGGTTTTGTTTGACCTTTTCGGTCTTTTCCTTTCGTCGCGTCATTTTGTTGTTTTACTTTCGTATTTTGCTGACGTCACATTTGCGCAAAAGCACGCGTAGATTACAGTGCACTGGCATTCTAAGACTGCTGTTGTATTGATAGCCTAATTAAATGCAAACTGAGAATACGCTCCTAGCCAGTAAAAAAAAACAAAAAACGGTCAATTCTAATAAAACTGTCAGAGCTTATAGACTCCAACGTTTTGTTTTGCGAACACGATTATAAAACGCTAATTGTTTTCTTTGACATACTGAGATTTATGTTTGAATCAAAGTTCTGATACGCCATACGTTCATAAAGGGTTGCTTTTCTTGTAGGAGATCGTAGGTGCCCTGGTGACTCACATTGGTAGTGGCTTTGCTACTGAGGCTGACTCTTCTCTTGATGTCTTATCAGACCTTGTGGAGACGCACCCTAAAGTCATGGCACCATTTGCTGTCTTTATTAAGGTACTACTTATATATAACTCTTAATGCCATCATGCGGTAAAAACGCACTGTGCGGATGCGTTACCCGCAATCGTGACAATACAATGAAATAGTTAAGGAACGATAATACTCCAGTTTCGAATTCTCTGTTATCCAGGGTTAGCCTCGTTTTTGTGCAGAATATTCACGTGTTTCAGTGAAGGTCCGTGGAATTTCAAAGTATTGGTATTGTTTTAGTTGTTTATCTTTCGTTTTATCGTTCGTATTTATGAATATTTTGACACTGAAATGAGGCTAACCCTGCAAAAACGAGTCTTTAATCTAGACGTACAGCGGTATTTCACGAATTCGAAAAAGGTCTATTCTATGCGCTGTGATTGGCTCAACAGATGTCGCCATTGCTGTATACCATGAACTTGCCTTGTGCTTCGAGTGATCTTACCTTGGGGTCCAGAGGCTATTTATTCTCTCTCCGGCTTTCCTACTTTTCGACGAAACCCGGAGAGCGAAAAGAACTTCTGGCATCCCAGGGTAAGTGAGTCCATCTTTCCTCAAAAAAACACTTTATCGTATTCCTTCTCACCATAGCACAATACAATTATTTCTAACCAATCAAATAGCAGGAAACGCGCGCACGATTGACGCGGAATGAATGTATTTAATGTGGTCCATTTTACTAGGGCATTCTGGATTACCTGGATAATCTTACATTGAGTCAGATTAGGAAGGTCTTTTCAATGCTGAGCACTCTTGCATTTGGTAGCCCACGCGATGGTGCAATGATTCAGGTATAGTTACCCTAGATAGATTTATTCTTATTAAGAAGATTCCTATGGATCCATCTATCCATTTTCCCATCCATCCATCCATTCTTTCATCCACACCACACCACACATCCATCCATCCACCCACCAACCATCAATCTATCCATCCATCTATCCATTCATCCAAACATCCATCCATCTATCCATTCATCCAAACATCCATCCACCCACCCTCTATCCATCCATCCATCCATCATTCTATCCATCCATCTATTCATTTATTTGGTCATTCCTGAGTAAGATATACCCAAAAATGCACAATTTTTCTTCTCAGACACCTAAACAGCAATAAATATTTCTTTAAAAATTTTTTTTAGGATGATGTTCATATTGTGATCAGGAAACAGTTGTCCAGTAACTGCCCAAAGTAAGTTTTTGTCAGGGTTTGATTTTGTCATTAAATTGTTTACGCAGTACTCAGAAAGTTGGCCAAATGCTCAAACCTATTTACAGATCCATAAAACAGGCGCAGCCGAAGTTTTACTGGTTTAATGGATTGCAAGAAACTACTCATCGTTTACGTTAATATTATGCAGGTATAAGAGAATAGGTATCATTGGTGCTGTAATGATCGTCAGAAGTATGGCAAGGAAAAGGTATTTTTAATGAAAACCTATCAATTTTTTATTTTGACGTCATTTAAAGATTATGTCAGAAAGAAGCCCAAAATTCTTGAGCTAAATTGAGCTGTTGATTAAAAAATATTGAGCAGTGATATTATTGTTTACAGGAGTGATGATGAGGATACCATGGCAACGTCATCGCAATTTTTTTCATCGCTTAGCAACGATCTTTACAAGCAGGCAAGCAAAAGTTGTTATGCAATCTTACTCTTGTAATATTTTTAGTTTGATTTCTCTATTTATAATCTTATCTCTATTCATGCATTGCTTGTTCTTAGGCGTGATGAGTAGTCTTTCGGTGATATTTTTTCCCCTTGTTTTCACTGCTGGTAGATTGTGAATTTGCTAGACATGGTTCGTTCAAGTGTGGCTCGAGTGCCTGAAGCCGCTGCATTGTTCTACGATGAGCTGACTAGAATTATCGAACAAGGCGATGTAGACCGAAAAATCAAGGTTAGGATCGAAAAACCGTATAATTTCGTTTCATTGCATTGGATTACATTATTTCTTGGTGAAAAAAATAATGTCACAGGACACTGCGGTCACGGAGCGGAATCGAAAAAAGAGCAGCAGTTTTTGTATGAATGTGTACCGACGTGCCGTGCGTGACCGTGATGGTGTTCTGTCAAAGCATTTTCATTGGATGAACCGTAATCTCGTGTGCAATGATTGGCTCGTTGGAGTCGCCAGTTTCGTACCCTGACGGTGCCACGTGCCCAGACGTTTCACAGTCATACAAAAAACTGCTCTCCAGCTGAGCGAACAACTTATCGCGCAAAGCATTGTTGATCAAAACCTCCGGCCCTCACTCTTTGTTTTGAAAATCATTTCTCGCGTGGTCTTTAGATAATTCACAGATCCCATATAACTGTGATTAAGAGTTTTGGGCTTTTCTGAAACTCAAAATGTATTGAATTCATTTGTCAATAGTTTTCAGATAGAAAAAAGTGCTTGAACATAGGGCTGGCATTAGACGAACAGTATCCTCGCGCGCTGTGATTGACTCAACGGATTTCGTCAACTCAGTACCTTTCAGTACCGGTGTACCCTTGCGGTGACTTTCCCAGTCCATAACAACGTTTTCCATCTATTTTGCAGAACTGGATCAGTGAAACAGTTGTTTCTGATTTTCAAGACGATTTTCTTGTTGACAGAGATGCGCCTTTACCGAAGTAAGTTGTGTTCAATTTTTCATAAATATTACAGTGCGCATAACTTCTGACATGCGAGTTCTGAAGTTCAAGTCGTACTTAAGAAGCTTACAACAAACGTCGTTGGGGAACATCGAATTTACTTCCCGCGTAAGTTCAGTAATTCGTAAGATATCCAGTCTCTTGAAAATTATACTTGTTTTTTACCTTAAAGCCATCCTTACGCAAGGCAAAGCCCCTTCTTTGGTCGAGCAGCTCAGTCATTGTAAACCTTGAAGTTGATTTTAACGAATTACCGAACTTGCACGAGAAGTAAGTTCGAATTTCGCCAACGAAGTTCGTTGTTAATTCCAAAGTACGACTTGAACTTCGGAATTTCCGAACGAACTTCGGAACTCGCATGTCAAAAGTTATGTGAAACGCACTGTAAAATATATGTGCTCAGAAATTTTTCGGTTTGGCTATGGTTTTGCGCAGCAAAAGGTTGTGGAGTTTGGGGATGGGATAAGATAAGGTTATGGACGGACAGACATTTTCATCTAGAGGCTATATTCTCTTAATTCATCTGCATTTGTCTTCTTAAGGGATACTCTTCCTATTGAATTTGTTTATGGGCTTGACGAGGCCGAAGAAGGAAGCATCGCGCTGAATATTCTTCCCTTGTTATTGAGTGCAGCCGCGAAATCCAAGACACGGTCTGATACTAACAGGTATGATAATATATCCAAAGGGCAGCAGCCCTTTCCGAGTTTCCATTCAGTCATAACTACACTGTACTAGAGCAGTAAAGCAGTTATCGTATGACTGTTAAAAACATTAAAAATAAAATAAAATAAAATAAAAAATAACGGTACGGAAATGTCGTACTGTGAGACGTCGTTAATTCTGTACCACGATGGTGCCGCGTGCCGTGACGTTTTACAATCATATAAAAACAGCACTACCTTGCACGGAACACACCCTCCCCTCCCTCTCCTCCCCTATTGCTGGTTTTCGCAACCGCTATGTTGGTTAAATTTAACAAATAATTTCCATCATGGCAAACATATCTTTTTTCTTATCAGTTCGCCTATTCCCTCGCTGGTGTGTTTGGCGCCTCATTTTCGTTTGTTAAGAATTTGTGAACAAAGTCAACATAACGGGGACTTGGAAGGAGTCGACGCGTTATTGGGTGAGTTTTGTTGCCTCAGTGTGTGGTGCGCTATGATTGGTTCGATGTTTTTGTTGTGCGCTTTGATTGGTTCAACATAACGGGGAATTTGGAAGGAGTCGACGCGTCATTGGGTGAGTTTTGTTGCCTCAGTGTGTGGTGCGCTATGATTGGTTCGATGTTTTGTGTGCGATTTGATTGGTTCAATATAACGGGGAATTTGGAAGGAGTCGACGCGTCATTGGGTGAGTTTTGATGCCTCAGTGTGTGGTGCGCTGTGATTGGTTCGATGTAACTGGTTGTGTGCTTTCACGTATCTATTATGTGATTGGTCCATGTATACCATGACTTTTTCTGCTGGGTCATCTTTGAAAGACTGTGAACAACCTAGTACGTAGCTCTTCTTCATGTTCCGGTGTCTAAATGAGTTGAAGTGTTGCGCGCTTTGACGGGTGCTAAGGATGTGGGAGTGGCTCGCAGCGATACTACAACTTTAGTTGGACAGTATATTAAACCTGTTCTTTCTGGATTCAAAACTTCAACCTTGAAAAGGGACTAATTCTTCGATTGTTATTATTCTTTTTTTTTTTGGTCACGATCCATTTCAGGTTGTCCGTTAGTTACCTTTAAGTCTGATATGCTGGAAAAGATCAATACTTTGGCCCAAGCTGATCGTGAGGTCATATGTAAAGCTTTGTTTTACACTGTTAACTGGTTTATCGAGGTAAAACAAGATAATCAACTGTTTTCATCTTTTGTTTTCCTCTATTCCTCTTCTGAGTTTAACTCTGGAGGGTTAAAGGATGAGTGAATAGGTCTCCTCTCTCCTTTAGTTTCTCCACCTTCCTCTCTTCATTCTCTCCTTTATTTCCTCGATTTTTGATATTTTATTCATCCTTTTTACCTTTCCGTTTCTCTTTTCTCCTTCCGTAATTCATTATATAAGTTAACTAAAATATGATGTCCAGTACTATTCATTTTCCCCCAGTGAATCTCTTCATTCAATAGTCCTGTTTCGCATTCCATAATTACCGCTGTAATCCTTGACCACGGATTCATTTGTACAGGTTTAGCCTCGTTTAATGAGTAAATAATTCATAAATACCAACAGCAATGCGAAGAATGTGCAACTTGAACAATACAAATACTTAAATTCCATGGACTTTCACTAGTATCTGTGAATAACTCTATACAAATGAGTCTGGGGTCATTACAAACAGAAGTTTTATGGAATACGAAACAGAACTATTACTGCATTCATTTCAATTCCAAGTCTTTGTTAACAGAGCTTTTTAGCTTAGGCGTAATGTTTTCCCATTACAGACCTCTTGGGAATACAATTCTTTGTTTGAGGTTTATCCATATTAATGTATCTTCTCAAGCGTTACCATTAAACAAAGGAAAAAGCCTCAAAGGAATGACACGTGACCTGTAAACAACGAATAAGGTCTATATATCGTTCTGATTTTCTTTATCAGCTCATCAATGGTTTTTCAACGCAAAGCGATCCAGAGATGAAAGGAAAGACTCTAACGCGTTTGAACGACATCACATGTCTGTATAAACAAATCGAAACGTCCATGGCAGGTAATAGAGACCGATAATAGCTGTGTATTCAGGGGGGAGGGGTGGGGTGGGTATGGGCCAACCTGCCCACATTGTTAAAACTTTTCTGTTAATTAAAATTATAAACTCTGTAAACTTGGAATCGTAGACCCCATTTGAGTCGAAAATGGTGAGCGAGTACGTTTCTCTGTAAGTGGTATAGTATTTAGAAGTGTAAAACATGAGTTATATTTCAATCAAACGGCTGAAAATCATATGACCCTCTAACACTTTTTATAATTCTTTTCCTAATCTTTAAAATCAATTAACCTTCCCAAGCCCTAGGGATAAGGTATCTGCCTTCACACCTGGTTTTGGACCGTTTCTTCAAGGCTCTCTCCCTGCTGTTTTTTGAACATTCCCTGATGGTATGTTGTTTTTTGTCGTTATAGCCACTCCAACGTTCGCGCCTTCCTTAGCTACCTTTGATGGTGAAAGCGCTACTCCTGTACTACCACAAGCAGTGCCAAGGGGAAAACGACCAAGAAAGTCTTCCAAAGGGTAAGAGTTAAAATTAAAAAAAAAAAAAGTTTTTATAATCGAATCTGTTTTGTCCAAATGGAGTAGATTTCGAACGACTTGGAAACTACGGTACAGTGCGTCTCAAGTGGAGGTTCTTGGTTCAGAAGCATTGACATAATGACCGTTTAATGTAGAGCATCTTGGGATACAGTGGGTGGGAGAAGAATGTGACGCTTTATTGCATGAGTGAAATCCCACAATTGCATTCCACTGTTACATTGCATTGAAACAGTGCGTAACACAAATTAAACTATACACCTGTCCAAAAACTACAACGAATTACAACTAGAATACACTTAATTATGCGATAATGGGAGGAAAAGATTGAAATGCATGAAAAATAAAACTACAACATACAAGAAAGATAGATATTTGTACATGTTAGTTGATGCACCCAGCTTATTAAGACTATATGGTTAAAATCAGCAAGTGTCACTCGAAATCATCGTGTTGGTTCCATTAAGCGCAGTAGAGGTAAATTTAACCCATTCCTTAACAAGACGGGCGATAGATGATACGTGACTCGAGGTAAAGCTCGTTAGTGATGTTAGTTGATCAAGAACATTCTCTGTGATGGAAGACACGTAGCTTGATGTGTTGTTGGTAATGGGCATCCTAGTCTCTGTAGCTTCAGAATTGCTCTTCATACACATAACATCCTCATCAGACATATTCAAGTGATGGGTGATATTACTGGATGGCGATATTAAGGTTTCTTGGATAGTACTCTTGTGATGTACAAAATACTGCTCAATACTCTTTACCCAATCGGCCTCCGTATTTCTACACTGTCGTTCGCTGACTGAGGAGGTCAATCTCGTAAGCTGTCTAGTAGCTGCCTTGGCAACTGATACCACAGGCTTTATGTCATGCTGTACAGAAAAGTCGGTGATGTGCAATCCAAGGGCGGACTTTGATGATGACCATAACGTATTCAACACATCTTTTTCTGTTAAAAGAATAGGCACATCATTTCGATGTAGTATCAGTGAGTAAAGGCTCCGTTATACTGTCAATTTTCTCAGCAACCCAGTTGCCAAGTTGAGGTGTTACACTGCAACGCGATCTCAGCAACTTGCAACGATATTTCGACGAGGTTGGCTGAGGAGAACTCGTAAAAGCACCATCTTGAAAAATACGCGTTAAAATTGGGAGAAAAGTTGCCGGAGACTTGAAACCACGTTGCAAGTTGCTGCAATGCGAAAAGTAGAACTGAGTTCTAGTTCGAGTACCGCTGCGCACAACAAGAAAATCCAAATTAAGCCTGCAGCAGGTCATCTCCACGTTTGAATTAAAGTTTTCCACGTTCACGTGCTTGTTAATTTCCACGCCGACAGGAGTTGGAAGAGCCGTGCGATAGAACAAAATTCACTCTATCGTTTCGTGCTATTTCGTTTTTGAGTTAAAGACGGAAACTATTTAAAACTCACGCTATTTAAAACTCACGGAATGTAACCCACGTAACTTTTTAGTGGGAAATATTGCCATACCTTGAGAAAAGGATAGACCAAGCTCTTTTGATGGCATCTGGTCCTTAAGGTCCACAGGAATACCATCTGTCCAAGATTCACTGACATCTTGAGGTCTTGTTGCATTCTGCGGGTTAAGATTTTCAGCCATGTGATCTTTGTTCTCAGTATTATCTGTAACCTCTGTAACTGATGGTTCACTGGTGTCTGTGTTGTCTTGTACAGTATGCACATCAACTGACTCGTTGTATTCAATAGTCTGTTCCTCAAAGGCATGTTTTAAAAAACAACTGTTGTAGATCTTCTCTTCTGTAAATGGAAAGAATTGACTTGTAAACCTGGTGTTCAAGTAGTCCTATTTCGGTTGGTACTGTGGCTTCTACAGGGTTCCCAGGGGTCAGGGAAAAGTCAGGGAAAAACACAGTCAGGGAAAAGTCAGTGAAAAGTCAGGGATTTT
>WUAP02200550.1:0-21183 GCA_015163945.2 Stichodactyla helianthus | reverse complement strand
CCAACCCCTTGCTCTAACCACGGTTCACGTCGATTTGAAAGAGCAAAATAACCTAGTCTATCTGGTCTATTGTTTTCCCATGTATTGTTGACGTAATTCTTTGGAAGCGATAGACGAGTGGTTTAATGCGTTGTGCTTTCAAGACATAGTCAAGCCCTATAGGGCTGGGTTAGTATCAGGATGGGTGACCATTTTAATGGACATGGCTTTTTTTTTTTTTTTTTTTTTGGTGATTGGCGATTAAGAGTATCTTTAATTTTAAATACGTTATTTTTAATTTAGACTAAAATTTCAACATATTATTTTTATATTATTTTCCAGAAATACAAAGTAAAAGATATTATAGCAGGAAAAAAAATCAACATTGTCTTTTCGGTCGTTCAACAAAGCTTTTTTTGCTTCAATGCTTTACTTAAGGATCTCAATGGATAATATAAGTGTGAATGTCCCCTCCTTTGCTCTGTTTTCTTTGACGCTTATGACGTGTTGATTGACCAAATGTTCCTTTTTTCTGATACAACTATTTTGCAAGCAGTTATTAAACAGAGGCAGAGCAGGTTTCTTTGGGAATGTTTACTTGATATCAGGGAGGGGGGGACGGACTCTTTTAACCTCAAGTTAACCACCCCTCCCCGATATGAAGCCTACGGTAGTTGTTGTTGCTGTTGTTTTTAACTGTGAATAGTCATGGCACGGCATCTGTTGAGCCAATCACAGTGCCTGCGCAAATCCTCTCACTCAGTGAAAGTCATTATATGACAAGGTAATTTCACATGCTCTCATTGGCCAATTTGCGGTTCATAACCTGCGTTACGGACCACCAACCTTATTTTTGAGTTCGCATTGCCATATAATAACCATCCGTATTAACCTTGCTTGCTCGGTCCGTACGTAAGTTATGGATACTCGTTTTTCCACTTTTTAATAAGGCAGTGGGGAAAAAATCGGTCCATAATTAACGATACGGAACGAGCAAGCGTTCAATAACAGGTATATACTGTACGTTTCCCACTTACACGAAAACCGCTCTGTTACCGCTGCAGATCACGGAACGTTCGACCCGTGAATTTTTCATAGTCATACGCAAACGGAGAATTTCCTCAGAATTCAGTTCGCTGTCACACGAAATCCACTCTAACTGGTGATCTTTCCCTCTGCGATTTCGACGCCTTTTCTTAACCTATCCTTTCTTTGGAACCGTTATACAGTCATCGTTTATGTCCAGTAGCTTTCTTACACTGACAGTGCCCGATACATCAGGCTCGTTCTCGTCATATAACGCATCCAAGAAGTATATCAATCGCTCTCTTTGTTCGCCTTCAGAGCACTGATTTGCAATCCACTGCGCTGTTTTCTTGCTGAGAAGACTCAAAACGTGTTGCTCCCATACTAGAGTGGAGTTTAGCGTCGCTGCTAGGGTGTCTTCATAGTTAGGATCGTGTCTTGGTCGCGTATATAAATACCTTGGTACCGGTCGTACGAAACTAAAACCTTTTTCTTTTGGAACGCAAGTCGTATGCCTTGGGATTATTCCACGAATTTCGTTTTTATTCGCTTTTATAGGGCTGTCATGGTTATTCTTGTAGACAAAGAGAGTCTTGGAATTAGCCCCAGGGTATGGACGCAAATGACTGTCGCCGCGCTCGTCGATAACGTCTTCGGCGAACTGTAACGGAATTTTCACATGAATAGTGTTTTTTTCCTTCTTTTCTCTCCTCCTTGCAAGAAGAACGTTCTCTCTTCCACTCCCGCATCCTAAAATCCTGTTTTTTGCGTAATTCTTCGCATATTCTTGACAATCTTTAGTCTTGGGAGTGTTCCTTTCTTTTTTCTTCTTTGGACTATATTTCCTTACATCTCCTTTTTGTGCTCTTATCAAGCCGCCCTCGGTAATTTTCGTTGTACGTTCCCAAACTACCAAGTTCGTCTTGTTTTCAGTATCCTTCCCAGTGCGAGGTTTAGAAACCTGAGCGGATTTTAACGGACCTCCTCTAAAATTCCCAAACAATCTCTTTTCTTTAGAGGATATTTCCTTTACTCTTGGTTGTGAAATTTCCAAGTTGAGTTTCGGAATGCATTTTCCGCGGATATCCGGTAAAAACGAATCGCTTTTTCCTTTAGGATACGAAATCCTGCTTACCATTTTAAAACCGAAGAATATTCCCTACGTTGATTTATGGTTCACGGCCTTGGAATGCGAAGTTCTAGCTCGCTGTTTTGAAACATGAATGTCTAACGTTGCTACGGGAGATTTTCCAAATATAAGGGAGAAAATAAGTTGCGGACCGCAATGAAGGAAACAAAGAATACCGCAAGCCTATAGACAATTCGCAAATATAAACCGCTCGGATTTGTATCCAATAAAATCGCTCAGTGCCCTTAGTTTAGGTTTTCATTGTCTCCTAAGGCGAAAATCTTTATTATTTAATTTACTTTTAAGGATAACGAAATTCAGCCGTAATTCTTAGCAGGAATAGAAAAAAAATCGCTTTGTTTAAGATAAATATCTTGAGGAAAAAGACCTTAATTATCGTATCCTTTATTGCATTATAATAGCTAAAGAATTGTTTATCTTTATTTTATATTTTTGAAATAGGACGGAGGACTAGGTGCAAACACCTGCTGTGTCAAAGCGAAGCTATTGGAAAAATCAACTGCTCACATTTCAGGCGCAGAGCATGCCGGGAAATGTAGTCCTTATATCGAAGACTCTTGAGATACTAAGCCCTGAAAATAACTTCCATTGAAATTTATAATCATCCCAGTTTAACCTTTGCATGTCTTAACGTTATTCTTGCATTTATTTACTTTTGTATCGCCAGATCGTCATTGCATGATTCATTCGGGCGAGCTTATCAGTTCTTTGGAAGGTCCCAGATCTATACGATCCATTATCGTGAGGTTCATTGGGGTTCTTTTCTCCGGTATCGTGAAGTTTGGCGGGGCTGCTATCCACTTAACTGTCAGAGTCAAGGTTAGTTTATGAATGATATATTGTTGATCTTCACGCGAGAGGTAAAAGTTAAGAATGACTTTATTGTAATTTTAATAATGTAGGGTCGTAAAACTGAAAACAAAAACAGAGCGTTTATCTTCATTTCTTGTATCCCTTTTTCTTTGATATTTAGTTACTAGATGGCACAATGTGTTTCGTTTTAAACGACAGAAAATTCGAGAAACGTAAAGTCGTTTTTGTTGTATGTACGTTCACCGTTTGTTTACATCCTCGGCCTATCTTTTTCAGCGTTGGTTTCCCTGACCACTTACTTCAAGATCTTTTGGATTAAAGAAAATGTATTTTGCTTAGGCTTATGTACGCATGGTCGTGACCACTGGACCCATCCATCCATCCATCTCTCCCTCCTTCCTTCCTTCCTTCCTTCCTTCACCAAATCAAACTAGTAATATTTTGTGAAATAAAATGAATGGACCGTGTACGATAACGCCGCAGATGTAGGATCTGTAAAAGATCTTCAGCCACATTATTCATTACCATGTGCAAGTAGTAGACAGCAACTAGCTGTTTTGCTACAAAGCTGCGGCGTGCTGATGAGGTCCAACAAGGCCGAAATAGCTATCCACGTCTGCTTTTTGACTGGCTAAGTGTTGACTCCGTCGTGTTGTTATCGTTCTAAATTTTTTCTCGTAGTTACAGCCATTCATTTTTATAGTCTATTATTTTGTGCATTATCTGTTAATTAAAACTTCAAAAGCGTGAATCCTTTTGTTCACAGTGTCGGCAAGCGGTCGGTGTTCTTCGGTCATGATTTACCGAGCATTTGCAGTATTTTTCCCCCCACTAGTGTGTTTCTAAGCACTTTATAGACCCACAAAGAATTCAAGTTATCTCAAACAACCAATTAAATCCTTACCTTGCAATTACCAACAAACGTACCATGCACATTTAAATTTCTCTTTTATCTCTTTGTTGCATTTAAATTTAATCCTAATTTCGAAAAAATAGGTAGCTTTTCCCATCATTTTATCTTTACAGTCTTCCTATTCTAGAAACAGAGACAGAATCTTACTTACAAAAAGTCTTTCGGATTTGATGTTGATATGCTGATACGAGCACTCGTTTGATGTATGTCGTCCTCAGTCAATCTCAGGGTAAGTCAGTCATAAAGTTTGAATACATTCTCTCTCTTGTACTTTGTATTGTCGCGATTTTAGGTTTACATTTAATACTTCGTTTGGTTTTGGTATCATTTTTTATTATCTTTAATCCTCAATTAAGCTAATTATTCGTTTTTCCAAACGCATTTTACATGCGCTTACCGTAAAGCACTAATCTATGGGTATATACAATGGTGAATGACGATCGGTGATTGGCGATTGCACGACCAAAAGGAACTGTGTAGCAATAAGAATTTCTTCATACTTATTCCTAAATACCTGAACATCCCTTCACCATTCAGTGAAGATCTTCAGTAGGCATTGTTTGAGGTATTTAGAAATGAATGTGAAGAAATACTTATTGCTACACAGTTCCTTTTGACATGAATATGAATGCAAAAAGGGGCGCACTGCAAATGATGTTGTTAGGTTTTAAAGTTCTTTGCCGACATGCCTTCAGCAGTCTTGTATCTGATAGATTTTACGAACCTTGCTTTAAGTAACTCGAAACTGATGTGTAGGGGAGGTCGTACGCTATTCTTTATAGATTTAAGGGTCAGGGGGGTAAGGAGTTATTTTATTCGTTTGTACAGGGGGGATTAAGTTAAATTTGAGCCTTATTTTTTGCGTTTTATAACCACCACCTCCCCCCTGACTATTATTGTGCAGTCGGCCTAAAAGTAATGAGGGCTCAGAAATAATCGAAGAAGTAACCTGATCTTGAATTAATCGGATTGTTGAGCTTTTAAAATGGTTTATGAAGAGTATGTAATGATGCCACGTCATGGAAGGCTCCGTAGGGTATTTTTTTTCCTTAAACCTTATCTTGTTTAACATTCATTATCTACGAACTTCACTTTTTCCTGATCAAAGGGGGCTCTATTTATTATAATTAATTCATCATCAGAAACGCGTCACTAAAAACCCACAAAAAAGAAATTGAGATTTTGATACCAAAGATTTTCTTTAACAGTAGCACCTTGGATTTTAAAAAATCTCAAAAGCCTAGCTAAACTTTGTTTTGAATTAGCACATTAACGAGGTAAACAACGCGCGCTGCGTGCAATATCAACCAGAGAACCGCTAAAAAGAACCATTGGTAACTCTAGTATTGAACGGAAGATCTAGACGTGCGACATCCGCTCTTGAGAAAAAACTCTTTTTCGTACCTGCTACAGGTAGAGTAGGATAAAAGCTCACAGGCAACTGGTAACCGTTATGACTTCGTGCGATTTACACATTTCAGCATCATTAGATATTTACAACTTATATATACAGCCATTTCAAAAAGTTTGCCGGGGTAAACGACGAATGACAATCAGTTACTGGTGATTGCACGAGCAAAACGAAATTTGGAGTAATAAGAATTTCTTCATATTAATTTCTTAAATATCAAAACAATGCCTGCTGAAGGCCTTCGTTGAATGGTGCAGCCATTGCTTAGGTATTTAAAAAATTAAAATGAAGAATTCTTATCGCTCCACAGTAGTCTTTTCGTTCGTGCAATCGCCAATCACCGACCGCCATTCGTCGTTCGTCCCGTCAAATTTTTCTGAAATAGCTGTATATATTTTGTTCTCTACAATTCACTAGTTTAGGCGGGCTTAGTTATCAACTCATGTCCACCTGCTGCTCTTAAAACAGGCTCTTAGTACTTAATGTTATTACTCTTATTCCATGCTTTTTTTTCCTTACAGAAAAATAAAGCCAAACTACTTGCGGATATGATGAAGTCGAGTTGGCAGATATTCAGAGTCTGTGTTTGAGGTTTGAAATGAAAAGATAATTTGTAACCCACCAAAAACCACCTGGGATAATCGTCTGCGGTATCACGCCTTGTAATTTGATGGACTGAAAAAAGGATCTTAAAGGATATATTAATACTGGTTCGATAAACTGTCGTATATTTGGGCTCTTCTATCACGGCAAGACTTCAGTAAAGCCGGAAGCTCAGTTCTCAATTGTCAGTGGAAGGTCTAGCAAGCTCAACATAAGGTCGCCAACAGCCGCCATCGATTTTCAATCGCTTGTTGTTGGCCGAGTTTCCATGCAGCGTAGAAACGATTTTACTGCCATAAATAATTTAAGATCTTTTGGCCGTGAGGAATGGAATAGTATTCTCTCCATCTGGTCATTGCATGTAAATATATTTTCCCAAATGTACACATGATTACAGATGGAATATCATCTGGGTTCATCCTGACTTAATGTATTTGAGCCAATTCACTCACTGACAACGCGTATTCCTATAATTCATTGCTGTATGTTGGTTTATCGTTCTAAATATCTAGGAAATTTTTGGATTATCTTCGAAAATCATACCCGAGTCTGGAGTGACACTCTCATAGAGATATACAAGCCATCTGTCATTGTTTTCAGAAGCCTGAAACGTGAAAGTGTAGCTCAGTGTCGATTGGATTCATTGCAATGGACATGAAGGTTTTTCGCGGTCGAGGAGGGATTCAAAAAGGAATGCTACATCATCGCATGGAGAGTCAGATAGAACACCGTTTTTCTCGCTACACAGGAGAGCCGGAAAGCCCGAAATCGGCAGATGTTATGACAAGGTCTTTTGTCGCGTTTTCCCGCGGTAATGGCTCATCGAAGGAGTACGATACACGGCAAAATGGCCTCTTGGATCAACACGCCAGAGAAAGAAATCCAGAATTCATGAGGTAAGATTTAACTCTTAGCTTTAAAACTATATTTTACACTTTTCCATGAAAGATAACTGATTTGTATTTTCGTGAATCTAAGACGAGCGAGCTTTCTCCAATATGGTATTAAAATTCCATCCGTGTCAAACTTCAAGCGATCCTGTTATCATCAACGGTTTACAATAAAATTTTGTACTTTGAAATATTCGCATTTTTTACTCCTCGCTACACAAAGTTAATTATTGTGATAGATTCGCGA
Organism: Stichodactyla helianthus; assembly: GCA_015163945.2. Lineage (NCBI taxonomy): Eukaryota > Metazoa > Cnidaria > Anthozoa > Actiniaria > Stichodactylidae > Stichodactyla > Stichodactyla helianthus. The sequence continues at coordinate 14,151 of WUAP02200550.1, read as the reverse complement.
ACTTAAAAATGAACTTTCGTAACAAAGCTGATTTTAATATATTCTAAAAATTAACTGAAATTCTTCCAACTGAATCGTAATTTAATATTTCGCTTTCTTTTAATGATTTATCAATCAAGGCCTCTGTTTCAATATTATATCAGCGAATAATAGCGCCACAATCGGTTAACTGCGACGTAAGAAAAACCGACATAATTCTAATTGTTTACTACGAATATATATTCCATCTTTGTGACACTTAGTTTTCCAATGTGTTTACTTCATAATCAGCGAACTCTAATGGGGATGTTCAGTTTTAATGCGTACCCAACTGAATAAAATAAAACTTTAATGGTTTCTCCTGCTTATGAATTAGTAAGCGGTCGTAGCTTCTGTAGGGCTGGAAACTGAGGACAATCACAAGGAAATCTTGCTGAAATGCCCCGCGAAATTCGCTGAATATTGCTCATTAATAATGTAGGCACAATGGCTGGTAGTTTGAGTTGATTTTTATAAGGTCTATTTATTCGGTAAACATCTAGTCCTTTAGACTAAAAAGCTGGATTAAGTTGCTGGTATTTTTTAGATCTTACTGCAGGTCAAATACTTGACAACCTGCAAATTTACGCAACAAGACTTTCCAAGTAAGAATTGGTTCCAAAATTTATTATTGAATACTTGGGAATGAACGTGTACAAAGCGATCCTTAAAAGCTGTATTTTGTTTTGTTTTGTTTTATTTTGTTTCTTTGTTGAAAACTTTTCCACCAAACCAGGTCAACATCTGGATGATGCTTGTGTGTAGTCTTGGGGGGACGGGAGGGTCGGGGAGTTGTCTACCTAGTGCAACCCAGTGTATTCTGTTTAATGTATCGTGGGAGACGTCTCTTTGACACTCGCTTTCAAAGACTAACCCTTAGAACGAGGCGCTATAAAACGAAAGAGGGAGAGAAGGGAGCCGTTTGAAGATTTCTTTGCTAGCTTTTTATCAGCTCTCATTTTCATACCATATTGGACTTCAGATCAAATCTCGTGATAATTTTGCGATTAAGGCATTGAGTTCCATATGTCTGTTGAATCGAAGGCTTCAGCTGCTTCTAGACTTTATCTTGCATTTGTATGTCATGAAATTGTTGTATTTAGAGTTTCTTAATGGAATCTTAATAATCAAATGGAGCGATACCATGGCAACCAGATCTGTCTCTCTTTCTTTCTTTCTTTCTTTCTTTCTTTCTTTCTTTCTTTCTTTCTTTCTTTCTCTCTCTTTCTCTCTTTCTCTCTCTCTTCCTTTTTCTTTTTTTCCTTTTTTCCTAGCTTTTTCCTTTTTTCCGGCTTCCTTTTTATAGAAGGAGAGAAAGGGAAGAGGGTTCAAGTAAATGAATTTTTAATTTTGTCATCTTCCTGGTTTAAACCGAAGCTAAAAACACATTGCTCAGTGTAATCTGATTGGCCTAAAACCACGACAACGCTCCATAATCAACATGTGCAAACCAATTTTAAACAGAAAACCTATTTTGGATCTCTCTGATTGATAAACACGGTCAAAAAAGCACAAAAACTTCTCTAGACATAGCCGGAAGCCATAACTGATCTCCCAATTCGACTCGACTGGGAAAAACAACTTTTGTCAGCCGATATCAGTAGTTAAATCAAAGGTCGTCCTGTCAAGAAAAAACAAATAGCTTGGAAAAACCTATAGCCTTTTGACGACTAAATACATCAAGATGTCTTGTAGAAGAGCAAGTAATGGATAGTAGGTACATTCCCCGCTACAGCTAGGGGAACATTATCAGCCGTTGATTTGGCGTAAGAATCCATCGTGACAGACCATTAAAGTTGGCTACGATAGTGCTACCCGATCACGATTGTTACTCGGTGTTATCGTTACCGTAATCGTTACTCGGTGTTATCGTTACCGTGATCGTTAATCGGCGTTACCGTTACCGCGATTGTTATCGTTATAGAACCAAGTTTTAATGGTGGATTAGTTTTCGTTTTCACGTTACATCATCGTGGCCATGTTGGTGGTATTTAACAAAAGATTTCTCATTAGGTCCTTTTGTCTATACCACCAACATGGCCGCCATGCCTTTGTCTTTTTGGATCCTCTTGGGAATGGTCGAAAATCATCAATTCATACCTAGTTCTGGGATTAGTGTTTGGAAGAACCTATAATTATAGTTCCTTTCCCTAAAGAGCTTTGTTCAAATGTCATTTACAAATTTGTTTGTGGTAACTGTAATGTTACTTACATAGGTGAAACTTCGCGTCATCTCTGTACACGTGCACGTGAACATCTCTCTATGGATAAGGGCTCTCACATTTATAAACATATATCATCGTCCCAAACTTGTAAAGACGCTGTTCAATTTAATCGTTTAGCATAACTGATTTAAATTACAACTAAGAATCAAGGAGGCCTTGCATATCAAATGGTTCACCACACGTTAATTTATCTCTACCATTTTAATTATCACATTCCACCAGGTATATTTTCTTTGTTTTTCTTACTATATATATACTCCTTTATGCTTACACCTTTGTACAACTGAGGATGGCAGATGCTCTGCCATCCTCAGTTGTACATTAAAAATTGTAAATGTAAATTGTGAATTAAAAATCGTGATTATTTTTAGAAATTTTGATTAGTTTGCTCCTCTCAGGACCATAATTACAGTAAAAGTGCGAAATATACAAAAAAAGATTCATCAAAAGTAAAAACGAAATAAAGGTGTACAAGGTATAGCATACAGAGACAAATTCAAATAGCCATAATTGCACAGTTCCACCAGAACGGCTTTAAACTTTTTATTTAGTAGACAAAGAACAAATAATTGCGATTCAGGTATGATACATTGCATTTTCGATCTTTAGTAAATTTATATTTCGCAGATTACAAACTTTTCCAAGCATCCTAAACAGAGCTGGGGCTGCATCTGCTCTTATATTTTGCAATACGTGAGGTGATCTCGCCGGTTGCCAAAGAAAGACCAGCTGAGCGGGAAAAAATTCTAACCAATCACAGTGAGTTGGGATTTTTCATGGCCGGCCCTATGTTCAAGCACGATTTTCAACCTGAAAACAATTGGAAATTTATGAATCCGATGTATTTTGAGGCCTAGAAAAGTCCAAAAACTATTAAACTGAGTGAAATTTTATCTTTGTGTTATCCAAAAACCACGCGAGAAATGATTTTGAAAGCAAAGAGTGAGGGCCGGAGGTTTTATCCAACAATGTTTTGCGTAGCTAGTTGTTCGCTCAGCTGGGACGGACGTGTTGCACACATATGCTGCCCTAGTCCAGCCACCAGTCCGGCCATGTGTGTTCTGCACGGAAAAGTATCCGATGAAACCAAACACTACATCCTGGAGATTATGATTTACATCTACAAAAGCTGTGTTTAATTGACTCCAGCATTTTAAAACTGGTACTCGTGCAGCTTAAGGCACCGTACAGCTACAGTGCTTGTTGAAAGGCTTTGATGGGGAGAATTTCTGTGGTATTGTGTCACTGTTAGGAGTACTGAAAAAAGTGTAAGCCCAACCGCTTTTGCTAGGAGTTCGCTCCTTCTCATTCACTGGAATACGATTAAGACTTTTTGGAGCATAGATTTGTACCAAATGTGATAGCTTTTGACTAGAATAGGAGTAAAAGTTTTTAAGTTTAGATCATAGATTTGTGGACAAAAACTAAGAGCTTTTTAATTTCTTCAAGAATGAAATGCGACAAAGTAGATTTAGTATGAATCAAATGTAAAGTTATATACTTACTGCAAAATATTCTTGTTTTTTCTTCCTTTTTTTAGAAGGGGAGAAAGGTATACAGATGGTATTTGTAATCAATTAAACTGGAACTGATTATTTTGACTTTTTAGACTGCCTCATTTAAGCCGTTCATTTTATAAGTGCGAGAAATCACTGATAGAAGTCTAAGAAAGCCCATTCGTTTCGCGTTTCGTAACAACTGAACTTTTAATTATTTGACAACTGAGATTTATACACAGAAAGGGTCTTTTAAACTACAACTGCTTTGCAGAAATTTCCTTGCCAGATTCTTGGTCTTGTTCATGCTCTTGACTTAATATTGAAGCCGTTTTAGTTTACAGTAAAAGTTGTCATTTCATTGTGCAAGGTGTTCCACATTGACGCTCTAAATGAATGGAGTCTGACACTCTTTAATCAGTTAATTGATCCAAAAAGTCAATCTTTCAATTAAAACAACAAAAAGACAGAAGATTATCCCTTAAAACGTGCAAAACGTTTTCATTTGCGGAGGGGAATTTTTTTTAAAAACAGTACTTTGATGGCTTTTACCAACTACGGCTCCTATTGGTTAAGATAGTCATTAGCATAAGTGACTGACGTTTGACGATGGTGAGATGTGAACGCGTGTCAAGATGGAAAAACCTTGATGTTTTTGGCGCCATTTTGGGGAGTTAAAAAACACTCGGCTCGAGAAATCAAGTTCTTTATCACTTTTTGACGTTTTATCAAGAAAACATTTAGGTTCTATATATAAACTTAGGGAGAAAAATTACTAACAGCAACATTTAGAGGAAAAATTGACCTTACGTGTTATTCTCAAGATGAACTACTTGCATTAAACCTCTGGCTAGTTTCCGTTTGATATTTAATTCTCAAAATTAAATTTCCCTTAAAAGAGTTAAGAAGTTAATTTCAGACTTTTTTCGAGCAAAACAAATAAAGTGTCATTCCACAGAAAACCAGTCGCCTTCCATTTGATTTTGTTTGAAATAAAGGACTGTCAACATACCAAGCAAAGTGCCTTACGTGGGTCATCGTTACAACTATCTGCGTTTGTTATTTAACAGCTGAGAATTTAATGTCCCTCGTTGTTCATGTTGTTGTTGTTGTTGTTTTTGAGGTGGGGGTGGGGTTGTGTATAGATCTTAAGAGCCAGATACATATTCTCGTTAGGGCTAACCTCTTATATCTCCTTTCGCACTATAATGTGAATAAATTGGTTATTAGTTGTGGTTAATGTTGTTGTGTTTTTTCATTTCTTTCTTTCTTTCTTTCTTTCTTTCTTTTCCTTTGTCTTCAGTCTTTCTTTCTTTCTCTCTGTCTTTTTTCTTTTTCTTTTTCTTTTTTTTTTTAGCGGTGTAGAAATTTTATCCTATCACCTATTCAGAATAAACTCTAACAACACTAAGAAGAATTCGATGATCATTACTGCTGCTGACGAAACAAAGAGGATAAAACATATACTTCTGACACCTTACACAATACAAATCTCCAGTATTATAGCTGCAGCAGAGAACAGGTGATCCACTTTATTTTGACCAATAACAAACCAGAAGGATCGTTTTACAACTCGAGCCGTCGCTTCATCTCAGCGGAGCGTCACCGTACGCTCGTTTATATAATCCCTAAGTGTCACTTAAATTCGGTATTTTTCTAGAAACCTTGAAACCTCACACTTGTTTAGCAAAAATGCTTGACCAAAAATACTACCGAAACGAAAACGGGGACATTAGTAAGCGAACGATACATCAGTTCAGGTAAGATTCCATTCGCGCAGTCTCTTTTATTTTCTTCCAGGTTTTCAAGCTGTGTTTGCGTTTAATGTCATTTTTTACTTCAGTATGACATCTTGATTAACACTGAAGCCCGAGTTATAAAAATTATGGGGACTATAGTTTTCTAAATCTCGCAGCTCTCCAAACAAAAAAGAAAAGGAAATTCTTCTTCATCCCTGTTAACTTGAAATTCGTTCGAATTTAGTTTTCTCTTATCAAGGAAAGAGGAAGAAAAAGCTGCAGAATTTCGGCAATCGGAATAGCATTTATTCACTCCAAAACAGATCTCCCTAGCGTGGAGTAGTTTAGAATTCATGCCTATCTATCCAAGGATTTTGTTCTACACGTGTTTTCTTAGGATTTCGAAATGTTCGATAGTTTATTCGATCTGTGATATCTTGTTTGTCTTATTTAATTCCTGCTCATATTTCATGGCTTACTTCAATTACCGCAGGGATATTAATTCAAGGAAATATGCTGTAAAGAGCTGATAGTCACAGTTTTCTGTGTTGTTAGAGCCTATAATCCTTACTTACTGCGACCAGCTGTTCAACAATATATTCATGTTTATTTATGAGAAAAACTAAAGAAACCTGCTTCGAAAATATATCTTGTCAGAATGCTTCCGTGTCAAGTCAAACAGCGTTCCTTCTTGACTCAGCAAACGACAGGTTATTCGTGCTAAACTCTTTTTTTGATCACATGATATTCGATAATCCACATATGGCAACCTACGCTACCTAGAATATTAAAATACTTTCACGTCACATCAAACGTGTATTGTTTAATCTCCCCCCTATCGAATATTGATCTTAATTTGGGATCCGACTGGCTTTCTGTTCTTTAAACTTTACGCAAATAGACTTATAAAAAGACTGGAATATCCTGCTCGACTGGGTTGTGAATAATGTAAAAATAAACAAGTAAGTTCGCTCTCTCTGAGCCACTGCATCTTCATTTCCTAAGGTGTCTAATTAAACCCTCGAAAAACGCATTTCATCTCGTTATTCGTCTTTGTTCACTCGCTCTAGTGTAAAAAGAGGACTGGACTGGTGTTGGGTTTCCAATAACTAAACCTTTTTTAATCTATCATGTCTTATGATAAACACGTTTCTTGGATGTTTCGCTTTGCGATTCCGCTGTTTCGAAACCTGAAAACAACGCAAAGCTCAGAGCTGATTAAATATTTTAATACCTGTATCAGAGTTATGAGCTCTGCCTGTATTTATTCTAACTAATAGATCAAAAGACTCGCAACTCACTCGGCGAAAGTAACGGTCAAAACACAATGTTTTTGCATTTACACCTTCAATTTTGCAGGAAATGAATATCAAACCGCGTACGTATATTTTTGTGTTTTCTACTTGGTCGCATTAAAGTTTAGGTTTTCTAATGCATTTATTCGAATCATCATTTCGAAACTGTATTAAATATTCTTGTGCAATTTAAAAAAGCTCTTTCCTTCCAAACATTTTCTCTTGTCGTCTTTCAAAAACAAGGCATAATCATCTTTCTTATGCCTTTAAAACCCTTTTCCGTTTGGATAAATAATAACGAAAAATAAAAACACAATTAAACTTGTAGGCAAACAGAACCAAAACAGCCAACGACAGAATAATATAACAACAACAGCAGCAACAACAAGAGCTGACAGAAAATCGGTTTAATTTGAAGCAGAGAAAAATATATAATAAACATAGAATAAAGAAATAAATAGAGGAAATTGTTACTAACAGCCATGGAAAATTAAAACTTTCCTAAAAAGAATTAAAACGGTTGAACAAGAGGAAACGTTTTGAAAAGACCGATTAACAAGAGTGAACACGCGCGCGCGCGCGAAGACCAAAAAGCGCGGGAAATTTCCAACTTTACTTTTTAAATCTGGTTTGTTTAGTTCCAATTTAGTTGTTAATCTACATAATTCAAAATTGTACAAAAAAGATCAATATTTGACAGCAAGATATTATTAGTGGAGAAAGAAATTATTTTGGGGGTCTGGTAAATTGAATTGAATAGGCTAAAATTTCAGAACGTTTACCAAATAGAAATCATTACAGCTTCTTTTGAATACGGGAGGGATTTGAAAATTATAACTAATATGGCTTAAAAAACAAGAAACACTAGGTTATTTCTATCCCTAATTTTTGTCCCTTTACAGTTTGCTTTTGATTTCTGTTTTAGCATTTATTTTTCTGAATGCATTCTACCTGATGATTCATTGTGTTATAATTTTCGACATTTTTCATCGGTGCAGATGTTCAAAACTCAGCCTTTTGTTTGTTTCTTTTCCGTGGGCTTTGTTTTTGTTATTAATTGTCTCTTCCTGGCAGGTTTTGTTAGCTTAAAGTTACTAAAACCCTTAGTCGTTCATAACTGTTTGTGGAGTCAAGTAGAAACGCGTGAAAACAACTTGATCAGTATTCCCTTAGTAACACGGTTTCCAGCGATCGCGTCAATCCAGTTGGTACATGATTTCTGCTCTTCCTTCATATAATAACGCACAGTTATCAGCACTTAAAGACAAGCTAAACTTCTCATCCAAACTTAAAAAGAAATTTTAAACTTCAAAGCTTGTCTAACACTAATTAACTTAGAAGCTTTTTTCTCGACTCCAAACGTTTAACTGTAACAAAACTAGAATCAAAAGACAAAAATAATAAAATTTTAGCAGTTTTTTCTCATTTTTCTATAGTCAAAAATTTATATCTGGGAAAGTTATTGAGAAAAGTTTTCGTGTAAATTCTGTTAGGCTTTAAAAATTATATGTTTATTGCGTGTGGTAGCTAACCTAATATCCCGAACTGACACGTGTAGCTAGTGACATTAGCCCAATTGTTATGCTAAAAACAGTGAAAATATCATTAGAACCATCAAATGAGAGGCTGAAAAGTTAAAAATCACACTTCCAACTGTCATTCACATTTCCTGGAAAACATGAGGTTTTGAAGAATGAAATTTATGAAAAAGGTTTTCTCAAAAGTAGCTGAAAGCGATCCCTGACTACACGTTGAAAAAAAAACACACTACCACTGGCTGTAATGTTGTATCTCGTTTCCTTTTTAAGGCGATGTGCACTCTGTAACGGATAGCTTTGCACAACGGCACAATATATTCGGAGCGACACAAACTCTACCCAATACAAAGTGTATCACTATCGAAACCAGAGAAGAGCAATGGCGGACTTTTGGGAGCAAGAATTGAACCGATAAAATGTTTCATGTGTGAGCTGTAGGTCTATCCAGTCCAGTTTTAAGCCAAAACGATTACTACCTGGTATATTGTAAATCATCCTAAAAGCTCTCTTTTGGTTGCTTACACATTTAACAATCACATTAATTTCAGTTTTTTTGGTAATAACTTTTTCAAATTTAAAGACGTCCTCTCATTTACAGTCAGTAATGTAGCACAGGACTTTTAGTTCAGTTATCATACAGCCCTAGGAAAGCCAATAAATAAGATCTGGTTTCAGTTAATTGTAGATTTTGGCGCCATTTTCTCACCTTTTGGACAAAGACCTTTGTGAGAGGTTTTTGTGTCTTGGTGTTGGTCTGTAAAGCAAACGGTGTCACGAATTACCAAAGGTGTCGTTTATTGTTGTCTTTTTGCACTAACTTCCAGGTTTCCTGGACAGTAAAGATTTTCAAGCAAGTATCTCGAAAACGTATCGGTTACATTTTGATGGTATGGAAGCGTAAAGGCTTGTGAAGGATTTGTGAATCATTTTGCACTTGTTTAAGTTCATGGAAAGGGTACTCTTTCAGTTTGTATTAATGAGCTCTCTCGCTTGTGTCCTATTGTACTGGATGAAACACGAAAACTCAACAACAACTATATATAAAATACCAACACTACTAATGATAGTGAATAATGATAAATTTTTTACTTTCATTAAAGGGTTTCAGCGGCAAAATTACAAAATCCTTCAAAATGGTTCTAAGAGCGCGTCAAAATAGAAAAATATATGTCAGTTTTAAATGTCGAATGTTTATTTATACATGAATGATTGAAAAAATATTAGTTGGATAAACGAAATACATATGTGAAGAATATGGAACTACATAAAACGATGAGAAATGATAATATTTTTAAGGATAATGGAATCTGGAACTTCGGCTTTGTGTTCAGTTTTGCTAAATGATATTTGTTGAACTTGCGTGCAAAGAACGATGATGTTGTCTCGATATTTTAATTTACACTAATTGACAAAAGTTCTGAGAGGCAATTTTGGAAACGACTGGACATCAAAGAAAACTTCAAAGACTTGGGGTTTTTTTCCCTGGAAAATCATTTATGGTGGCCTAAGAAAAGACGTCGCGCAGTTGCCCCTTTTTCGTCAATATTAGTCTTCTGTTTCTTTGGTCAAGCGTGCGCGAGATACAACGCCGTACGCGTTATCTAGTAGCTTTGTCAAAGAGGCGATTTCCCGCCCGGAAAGAGTTCGTTGTGGAACTTGACTCAAATCGCCAAACACAATTATTATCTTGGTAAAATCTTTCTGATCTTTGAATTTAGCGAACGGTGAGTCGAACCGATGCCTTTCGAAATACAAATCTTATCTTTAAAAAACGCCTTCTGTTCGAGTTGTTGTCGGTTTTTTTGTTTAGTAATTTTTCAAGGAACCGCTTCTTCTGATAATCAATCTTATGTTCAAGATTGTTCTATCACGATATATTGCCTTAAGCAAAAAAAAAAAAAAATTGTTCTAATTATCTACCTGGACAATAGATGGTCACTGGTTCCTGGAAAACTACATCAATTTTGTCTTCAGTAGTTCGAGAGTAATTAAGCATAGGTAGAAGTGTTCAATCAGAGTTTTTCGTGGTGATATTGGTTTGAGTAGCCCGGAGTCAAGGACGGCCCTTACGGTAAGAGTCTTCAATTGTCCAAATGCTGTGAGTCCCATTCGCTTTGTTTGACGCGCAGGTGCTGTTTTTATACAAAAACCGATTGGATTGAGCTGACAGAGCTTATTTTCCATCACTTACCACACGCATCGTTTCCAGTAAGGAACACCATCATGCGGCCAGAGCCTCGAAGAAAAGAAAGCTCATCACGAAATGCGTTTTTGCTATTCAGGCCTAAGAGTACAAATCCAGAGAACTCTTCCAAACTCCAGCACTTAATCAGGTTGTAATATTTTTTTTTTCTTAACCTTAGTTTTTTTTTTTTTTTTTTTTTTTTTTTTAATAATACTAACTTTTCTCTGTTCTACTGTTTATTGTCGTACCTTCAGGAAACATTTTTGACTCATCTTTGAACTTTTATAAATAAGTTCTTTTATTCAAATAGATATGGTAGTATCATGAGTATGCCTTACTTAGTTCTGTAAGTTGTCTGCCTCTAAAATTTATTTTCCCGCTACATATTTTCTAGCAATCTTATAATCTTCTGAATCAAAATTCTGATCAGCTTTTTTCCAGTTACTGTAAAGTCGCGTGAGCATACTTTCTGTGAAGTAACAAAAAGTAGGTTTTGCTCAGTTAGACAGTGATATCAAGTTCACTTATCAACATTTTAATTGCCTCATCCCTTGGTACTAAATACTCGGTGAGCGCGCGGAAGAAGAAATTGGATAATTCAATCGATTCTTGCTTTTTAAAACGAAAATAATATCAAGCCGAGTTCTCATGAACCATCTGCATGACCAGGCATTTGGGTATATATTAACACTTTTTTCCAGTAAAAAATGTATTCATTCTATTTAGAATTGACTGACCGGGAAGTCCTAGCGTTTGGGCGGCACCTTCCATGAAGCACACTTAGCATTTCATGGCATCTCTATTTTACGTTTTGAATATTTTTGAGTCTTACAAAAGTTCTTGCACCGATAATGTCTTCGACTTCCAAACAGAACCCAAGCGCCATGAGTCGAAAAAGCGAGTACCAAGAGATTATTGATTGATGGATTTTCTGTACTTCAAGGAGCAGGTTTGGAAATTAGTTCCAGTAAGAACGACAACTTGATGCTTTTGTTTTTGGAATGATTTTTGCTTCTTGCAACAGAAAAACGAAGGGGTTACAGGTACAGACGCCTGGCAGCGATATTCGAGTCAGTGTGCCGAGAAAAGAGGCCGGAATAAGGCAGTGCGTCTTCTCTTGAAGCTTCAAATCTGTACATGCAGACAGACTTCGAGTCGAACACATCATTTTTGTCGCTGTTTTGAACAACAGCAACACCAAAAAAAAAAAAAAAAAAAAAAACCTGGATCAAGGTTCATTCCACTTCATTGTTAGAACTTCTACCCTTACTAGAAAGCCATGATACTGGTGGATTAAGCTGGTAATAATTTCCAGGGATAGAACAAAATGGCGGCCATGTTGATGACATAAAAACAAAGCGAAGTCTTGTTATTAGGATCAAAAATGGCGGCGATCGCACAATGTAAAACTCTACTTGTACGGATGTGTTTCAATAAGCATTGCTTATGTTACTAATGAAATATCTTTTGTTTTTTCAGTTTGGCAGATATTTACGAAGGAGCGCTTCGCAAGGTTCTAAATCTACAGCTCAACCTTAAGATCGAAGAAAACCCTCGCTTTCATGACGTGAGTGACGTCACATACCGTGACAAATCGTCCCCACCCAGACCTCGAGCTATTCGCATTGAAGACGCCAAACAAAGAGACGAGTATCGCCACCACAGAACGCGAACTAACGAAGACGAAAATGACCCAAGGGTGACCCCCCAAGGACATAATGTACTCAGGAAGGTTGGGGAACGCAGTCCGGCCGAGGGATCTGCTTTTCATGTCCCGTCTAAACGACGTTACGACGTTCATAATTTCACTTCTATCGAACGAGAGTCAGATCTTTCTGTGGATCGTTACAGTGTACCCAGACATGTTGGACCGGACTTCCCAGGGGAATACAGCCAATCTCACTACCACCCTCACATATATGGTCCCAGGATGGACCCAGTGAGAAGTCCCAGACTAGGCCCTTCGTATATGGATCCAAGGGGCGTGGTCCATGAAACATACTCACGTTACTCAAGCCACCAAAGAGAAATCCCGCCATTGTTTCCAGTCCATTGTTCGACGTCAGAGCGTGACGGCCCAACAGCGGCGCGGAGTACTGAGCACGAGGGGAGCGAACGTAGATGCCCGGATGCTTCAGTGATCAATGGCCTTCGTGGTTCATCTAGTTTAAAATATACGAATGCAAGAATGTCGGTAACGAAATTCGAAAAAGAGGAAAAGGAGAATTTAGAAGAAACTTTTAATAAGGCAAACAACAGCTTGAATATTCACAAGTCTACCTTAGTTTCGTCTTCCGAACACAGCTCTCCTCATTCTGACCGCGTTCAACCGTACGTCCGTCAAACCAGATCAAGCTCTAATCCAGTAAACGGTCTTGAAGACAGAGCCAACGAGAAACCGAACAAAGAAACAGACAAAGAACTAAGGAGTGAGAAGAACCCTTTGACCGGAGAAGAAGGCGAAAAGGAAGAATTTCTATCAAACTTAGGCCTTGCTAGAATTTTTTGAAATTATTGGACAAAGTTATAATGTGTTTCATTGAGCTTGCGTTGCGCACCGAGGTGATTGTGACGTAGAAGTTAAAAAAAATGACGCTTTTGATAGACGAAAAGTATGAAAGACGATTCGTATATGTATGTATAGAAATCACGCGCTTACTTAAATCCAGACTTGAAGTCTGTTGAAAATATGTGGACATAATATTAATTTTTTCTTGGATTTAAACCCTCAAAACTTGAATCACTATTTGAAAAGAGTCGAAACTTGTAGGGATCCCAGTCATTGGAATTAGAATAATCCTCTTAAGGACTTGACAATTAGCTTTAAAGCATCTTTATAAATTGTTAACTAAAGAGGACTTCGAAAACTCATCAAACGCGGCGCATGCAGTAAAACGACAATATTGCTAACGTACGTATGTTATTTGAAGATTATCAGAAGAATGTATAGACGACCACTGACGGGAAGAAAAGTAACTAAATTGATAGTAAAACAGGACGAAATATAGACTATTAAACTCCTGTTCCCTGGAAGCAATTTTGCCTTAAATTCTCAAGGAACTATAGCATACTCATATCACTAATACGTATTATAATATTAATATTTTATTTAATTTCTCTTTAGGTTGTTTTTCCTCGACTTTCTCATTAAACTGATTATATGATTATCATTTGACGACTACAGCGTACTCGAGACAAGATTAAAAGCAGATTATTGACACCCCATGGTTTTGATGGATTTTGGGCCATTTTCAACCCTTTAATTGATTATTGAATTATTTAATGAAATATGAATTATTTCTTGAAAATGAAAAATGGATCTTTTTCAACTATTTTGAGATATACGTTTCATGTCTATCCCATCTGAAATACCTTTCATGTCTATCCCATCTGACATGCGTTTCATGACTATCCCATCTGACATACTTTCCATAACTATCCCATCTGACATACGTTTCATGACTATCCCATCTGACATACGTTTCACGACTATACCATCTGACATACAGGGTCACTAAATAATACATAGTTTTATTTGGACCAATTTTGGAAAACTATGTATTATTTAGTGAAACCTTTTGGAAAAGTATGTATTATTTAGTGACCCTTCAAAAACTATCAATTTGGACCATTTTAGGGCAAAAAGCATGGGCTA
>WUAP02200439.1:0-17688 GCA_015163945.2 Stichodactyla helianthus | reverse complement strand
ATCACCACAACATCCATCACCACATCACCAGCATCAGTATCATCCCATCATCACCACAACATCCATCACCATTATCATCAGCATCAGTATCATCCCATCATCACCACAACATCCATCACCACATCACTAGCATCAGTATCATCCCATCATCACCACAACATCCATCACCACATCACTAGCATCAGTATCATCCCATCATCACCACAACATCCATCACCACATCACCAGCATCAGTATCATCCCATCATCACCACAACATCCATCACCATTATCACCAGCGTCATCATATCATCCAACATCCATCACCATCACTATTACACTATACTACACCAATGGAAGAACTGTAGGCGTCATCATTATTCCTTTGTTATTCGCCTTTCCTGAATCGAGTGGAGGACTGTGTTCGAGTTCGAGTTGGCAAAGTATCTATGGATTGCTTGGAAGGACGCGAAAAAATGGCGTCTGCACCAAATTCAGAGTGGTTGAACGTGTCCAAAGAAAGCAATATTTCTAAAGGAGAAGACATTCATGGAGCAAACATTTCCTAAAGAATCAACAGAACAGTGTAGTGTGGTTCAGCAGTTGAAAAGAGGCTACTGTGCAGCGGAGCAAACACTTCAGGCAAAAAGGTAGTCTTGATTGCTACAAGTAAAACTACACACATACACACACACACGAACAACACTTGTCTTTACTCCTTATTTTCCTTGTATTCCTTGTAATTCCTGTCCCTCCAAACAATCCATATATGAAGATTGCCACAGGTGTAGTCGAAACCCCATGTTTTTTAAACTTTCACGTGTGAAATCCGTAAAGCTTTTCCATTTCAATCCATAGATGCTTTGCGAACTAGATTAGAACCTAGCCTACCACTCGATTTGCGAAAGGCGAATTAGTAATAAGCTTGGATGGATGTTTTCACTTGTAGGAGGACTCGAGCGAAGAAGAAGAGCGACAGAGAAAACCCAAAAATAAATATCAAAAAGTAAATGATTATTATGCTTGCAATGCAGTGCACGAGAAAAGACACCACTAAGCTTGTTTACTGCTATTGAGTGATACTCTTATCTCTTGCTAAATAAGTTATTTTTCATGAAAAAAATTTAAAAATCACTTCTTTATCTCTCAGGCAGAACCAAGAGAGGAATCTCAGGCTACCAAACAACCGAAACGAGGACGGAGATTTGGCCCATAAATTCCGCCCTACACAGGGAACTAGTGACGTAGTGTGTAACCATATAATAATAATAATTAATAATAATAAATATAATGGAAATGTGTTAATATCAATGTCTAGCTCTTTTTGGTAAAAAACATTCGTAAAATATTCTGTACATACCTACAACATGGCGGACTCCCTCGAGAACTTAGAGCACCTGCGCCAGTAGACAAATCCGTATACCAATAATAATGACTGACAGTTTTCTTTTCACAGGGGGCTAGAAAAATGTTTAACAAGAACTACACAATTTTGCGTATATATCAGCAACTGCTACTGAAAGAACCAAAACGGATAGCTGAATGATGGCAGAACTCGGGCTAGGCACATTACAACCACATGGCATGTACAACTACCCCAGAAATGCACCATTAACTTACTGTTCATGCCTACACTGGGCTTGCACTTGAAACGAATGCGATTTGCGTACCAATTGAAGTATTTAAAATTATCGCTTTACAATGAATGATTCATGCAATCAGTAAGACAATTACTATATAGAGCAAGGTAATTTTACGCGCTCTCGTTGGCCAATTTGTGGTCCATAATCTAATCACGGTACAGACCACTAACCTTCTTTTTGTATTAGCCTTGCCAGGTTTTCCCCTTTTTTATGGGCCGCGCGCTATGCAGTTAGTAACAGGGATATATTAGTCTTCATATACTGCAGTCAAGTTTACCAAGTTATCATTAGCCAATCATAGCAAAGCATTTCAATATTGTAATAAAAACTGCTAGCCTTTGTCAGAATGGTTATATGACAATAAACCCTAGAGCAAGAGAATCATATTCAGTTTACATTAGTGTATTTCTATTTGCGCTTAACTTCATCTTCGATGTCACGTGATATACTCCGCGCCAACACCTTTCTGGGTTACAATGCGCGCAACAGTTAAAAAAGTAAATAAACAAATGAATGAATAAATAAACAAACAAACAAACAAATCAATCGATCAATCAATCAATCAATCAAGGTTAAAAGATTATGTCAAATATGCACACAGATCCACAAACCCCTTGGGTCTTGTAGTGCAAACATCGTGGGACGACAAAACTGGCGACTGCACGTAGGGGAGTATCACCTAATAACGTATCTAACTATGGTTTGATTCAGCACGGGCATGCTAAACATTCTCAGAATATGAAAAAGGACTAACGGAAAAGAAAATTAAAGTTCTGAGTTAACCAAGTAACTATCAGTGGTCACCCATCCGAGTACCAAACCAGCCCTAAAGGGCTTGACTCACTATTTTGAAAGCACACGACGCATTAGACAACTCGTCTATCACTTTCAAAGAATTAATGTAACAATGCCTGCGGAAACAATGCACCACAAAGACTAAGTTACTTTTCTCTTTCAAATCGACGTGAACCGTGGTTAGAGCAAGGGGTTGGTTGTATATGGTCTGGGGGCCGGCCAGCCTCTCCCCTGATGCTTCGGCAAAGATTCTCTGACCCCTAAGATGACGGAACGGCACTTAATCGCCGGTCAAGCTCGGAAATCCATACTGCGCCTCAGCTTTCAAAGGAATGTCTCGGGGGTATGGTTAGTGTGTTCACAGTATTTTTGAATTAATTACCGTTGCAGACCCGCGGGTTCGACTATCCCGAAAGGATCACATTTTCAGCTGTTAATTTTTTCCTTTTTCAATCCTTTTTCTCTTTTTCTTTTCTTCTCTTCTCTTTTTCTTCCTTCCTTCCATGTATTCAGTTTGTTACCAGCTTGACAGGAAGCTCAGAAGACAATTTATATAGAAAAGACTTAACCTACAGATTTGGAGGAGTTATGTGAATCAACAGTGTCCAGAACTTTTATTCATGTTTTAGATATCTTGTATGCTTCCTTGAAACCACTTATCTAAAAGTTTCTGTAGTCTGGCTCTCATGCCAAGTTTGGTTTTGCAAATCCTTCAGAGCCAATGCACTCTCACTACGTTTCTTGCTTCTTTCCTGGACTCTTCCATGTCTTTCTACCCTGTTAGCCTTAACTTCACTGTATTTATGTTAAAGTTTTTGGGATGGAGCCCAATCAGGGTTGTCTTCGTCGAAGATTGCAGCTGGTTTGCCTATGTAAACAAAACTTGGTTATCGAAGTGTTGGCAGCCATATTAACAAACACAACTATTTATTTCGACCGTTTTGAATCAAACTACGCACATCTTATACAAGATTTTCAGCAGTATACATAGAAATACATTACAAAGATACTAATTTTCAATTTACTTGATATAAAATGGTTGCTGCAGACTCGTATTGGGTTTACGTTTTTAGCGCAAACATTGCTCAAGACATCTTCTCGTCGGATCCGATGTAACCAAGTTTCTCGCCGTTTTTTCGTTAAAACTTGCCGTTTCTGGCTATATCTTTCAGCAGGAACTGAAGGTAAACAGTAAAAGCTTTGTTTATCCCGATTAGATCGACTCGAACAGCCGTAAACTGCACAAAAATGAACCATGTCTGTGAGTTAAACGCTCTCTACCAGGTATTGTTCACGACGAGTGCACCTTTGTTTGTCCTCTGAGTTCGTCCTTGACGACGGTTGTCAAGAAGAGTGAAACCGGTCCATACCCGGAAACCTATTAAGGCTTGACGCACGAAACTGATGACTCAAATAGTTTAACAAATTTTTGGGATTACAGAATACACCAATCTATCGTGACTATAATAAGAGCTTTGATCGATACAGCGGAGCCAGTGTGCGACAAAATGAACGCAAAGTGCAGCTACATTTTATCTATATTATTCTATTCTTTACTCCTGTGTCACAAAGGTAAGAGTTCTGCGATTCCCTATTATATATGTAAAGGATATCAAGTACAATTCTATTGATAATTATTTTTTTGTACGATAAAATTATCGCATCGATTTCTTCATAAGAAACAAACATTAATCATTGAAATTACCTTGACAGGTTGAACTAGTGATGCTAATTAGCGTAAAAACGGAGCTTTTTTCAAGTAAATTCGTGTAACGAGTTCACAGTAATTTATTGGGTTACTGAATAACGGTGACTGGAAGAAAATCAAGGCCGGGATTACACGGTACCGGACGAATTTTTGACCGTTCAAAAAGTCGACCGGTACATACCGTTTACACCAGTTTACACGACAAAAGATCACCGTACAAATTTTTATCCGGATAGCGTGGTCCCGTGTAAACGGAAGGCCTAAAAGTACAACTTTTTGAATGGTCAAAAATTCGTCCGGTACCGTGTAATCCCGGCCCAAGTCTTGCTATTTTTCTGGCTGTGAGCATGATTAATTAACTGCAAATCACAACAACCTCTCTGTAGCAGCCGTAAAAATACGGGGTTCATTTAAGATTGTTTAACTAAAATGGCAAACTGATATATAGTTTGCCAATTTGGTTAAATACGCTAGCTACAACACAAATGATTAATATTTTATTCTTAGAAAGTATTTTGTTAGTACATATGTGGCACGAAGCTTGTTTTGATTCTTTACGGTTCACTGCTATGTTGCTTCATGAACGTCAAGCGATGGCTGACTAACCTCGATACTTTTAGAATAGAGTGAAAAATTAGCCTCGAGACACGAATTTCGAACTTGCTAGAAAACAAATGACGTCACAGATTTTACGAGAACAAATTACTGAAGCTTATAGAAAATAACCACACTTCGTAAACAAATAATAAACTACGTCATTCAGTCATTAACATATAAAACTTACCAGTCCCCTCGCTGTCGCAGTCTGATGATGGCGATAGAAGTCTGGGTATGAGTTTTGAGTGGTGCGCTCAAATCATGCTTTATTTTTGGTGGTATTTTCAGGAACTGCAGATTTAGATTCCTTATTTGGTACAACGACAGAGGACGATGACACAGGTAGGATCAAGTCCAGCTCTAGCATTTGAATGACGTATATCAGTGTCACTCTTCGTTAGTCAGTAGGCTGCTCGTGTTCAAAAGAAAGTCGGTGATTGGTGTCTTAAAGGACACAAATGAGGAAACTCTTGTGTTAACCAATCAAGATCATCTGACCCAAATCCGGTCAGAGACAGACGCCATTTTGAATTGACAAAAGCCAGAAAATTCTCCCAGACCTCAGCAGTAAGGGTCAGCCGAGAGGGGTCTAGGTAACCACACAGGGATTCCAAACGCAAAAAACTAAACTTCATATTTGCTTGTTTTGCTCAGTGTTGTATGTGACGATTGGCTTCTTCGTTCTGAGCATCATTCTCATGATTTGCATGACCCTCTCTTTATGTTGGTTATACAAAGTCATCAAGAAAAGAATCAAGAAGAGGTAAGTTTTATCGTTCAATGATAGTGCCGTTATGAATAACTGATTTTAATCTTTGAAATTCCCCTGTAACTGATTGAATGAAGTGCGCAATCTCTTCATTCACTGACCATATAGCACAATGTTTTTTTCGTTTTTACAGCAGCGAATCAATGATGAAAATATCACCCCCCACCCAGAAATAAACGGCAAATTTTTCATGTCAGTTCGCACATTTTTTCTGACTCAATCTCGTTCCCAGAGCTGCTCTTTCTTACTGCGCGTGCTCGACGAAATATCTAGGCTCTGGAAAACTCCAATATTTCTCGCTATGTGATTGGCTATTAGAAAGAAATCGGAAGTAAAATTACATTCATTAAAAACAAACAAAACTCCTGACACACGATAGACCGCGAGAATGATCGCATGCGATTGGCTGATTTCGTATCAATACTTCAGTGTATCAATTCAAAGAAATTCAGCCAATGAGATGCAATCATTCTCTATCGTCATGGAAACAATTGGAGTTAGATTTCAACATTTTTGCTTTCATCTAAGCCCTACTGCGCATGAATACTCAGATTCAGGGTCTGTTTTGAGGTTTTCAAGTTGAGCATGCGTAGTAAGCAAGAGCGGCTCTGGGAACAAGATTGATTCTGACTTCGGCATCTGTGCATGCGCAAACTCGTCTTATCCCTGGACCTGCTCTTTTTGAATGTAAGTTTACAAGACACCTCTACCTACCAATGCGTACATTGATGTAATTTTCTTCTTTTGGCTTTACAGACAGGAACAGCTTGCTTTGCAGGAAAAACGCCAATGGAATCCTGAGGGTGGTGTTGATGACATCATTGATGACGCACACAAGATGGTTCCGTTACCAAGGGCAACCAACACGATAGAAAGGCCTTATGAAAATAGAATTTATACCAACGAAGGGTTTGACTTCGTAAACAGCCGAATATGAAAAAAAGGAATTGTTCAATACTTGTAACTTAAATGAGTTAAATGCAATGTACGCATGCGCCAAAAAACTCCCACGTGATCTCCACTGGTATTGGTGATGTGCATATTGGCAAACATTGAAGATGAATTTGTATTTTGTGAATAAAATTTAAACCCATTGTGAGACAAGATAAAATGTTGGAAATCAACTCCAGTTGGTAATTTAAAAGTGAAGACAAAGGATTACGAGTATTCAGTGCTACACTTTTATTTGTAAAACCAGCCCTCTTATCAACAATTAGGGCAGACTGTTTCTGCTTGGAACTTTACACAGTAAAGACATAACAATGCTTGGCTTCGATATATAGGCAATAACTACAAACAGTTTTACTTGAAAAAGTTTACAAGTGACTATTTTTGGCATGATGTTCTTGCTACACCCTCTTGGGTTTCATATTCATACCAATATTCATCTAATATTTAGTTTAATTACAAATAGACTACTTTCCAAATTATCTAGAAATTGAGTGAGGACAACCTGAATTTCAAAGAAATGAGAATAAAGCCTCGTATCTACGTCAAGATAATTCTGAAAGTAGCCTAAAAGAAGACCACTTCTAAACGCATTTAACTTCAAATTGCCAGCATTTTATCGATGGTTTGGCGCAGAAAACAGTTGGTTAATTGTGCTTTTCTTGCAAAAGCAAATGTTTAATCCCCACCACTAAATTCCTAAGGGAAAAAATCATTCAATTTCAAAAGTGGTTATCAGGCTATCATATCCACCATTTTGGAAACCAAGCAAGCCTGGATTTTTGCCACTGTCACGCCTGGAACCAAGGATCGTGATGTCAGTCCCCGATTTCATTCCAAAGGCTTGGTTACTTTTCAAGATGGTTGGCGTGACGTCAAAGGAGTAATCGTATAGGGGAAAAAGCAGTTTTTCTCCATTAAATTGATAACTCTTAGTATTTAGTGCTGGAAATCTGTACATAAACACTATACAATTTACCACAAATAGGATTAAAAATCACAAAAAAAAAAAAAAAAAAAAAAAAACAACAACAACAACAAAAACAATTTTTTTCCTGAACGACAAAAATATAAAAGAGAATATGGAAATTATGTTTACTCAAAACCCGAAGGACAAAATATAATTATTTCGGAAAGTATGAGGTCTATTCACATTAACTACTTTTTATTACTTTGTACAATAACATTGAGTCTAGGACAAGAACCATTATTAACTACTGGAATAACTGAAATCATCATGCTTTAGGATGACTTCAGTAGTTTTTCTATTACTATTTCTACAAAACTAATTGTCCCTATTGACAACGTATTATTTGTACAATGAAGTGGTCATTATATGTTTCAATGGATTTATAAACTAGATTGTTTTAATGTGGTTCTCTGGGGTGTTGCTATTAAACGTACTCGCGCTCAGTTCGAGCTCTCTTCAAAGTTGACCGAAAAGTTTCAGGTTTTTACGCGTTACGCTTAAACGTACCCCAAAGACCTGGATTACAATTACTATTCTTATCAAAATTTTAAAATATTAGGTAAACATGAAAAAGGTACAGAAAGATTAATAACAAAACTAAAACACGCCTTTTTTTTCTATTCTAATGGTGCAAAAATAGCTCTACTTACAGTGAAAATTTATATTCTATATCTTTATTCTATATAACTATTGATTCGGTACAAATTATGACAGCACGTGTGCATTCTATCTATTCGTTTGATAGACAATCATTTTCTCTTTTCCGAAGTTCGAAGGAAAAATGGCAGCGAAATTTTCAACGATTGGAACTTTTGGTACGCATGCGCAAGATGGCCCAAACTGAAATTCCCGCCCCGCAGTTCCACGCGTGCAAGTTCGGTACCAGTCTCCTTTAAAGTTCGGAAAGAGGAATAAGGACCGAGATACCCACTGATTACACGAACGAAACTTAAAATCATACGACGTTTTACATGGATACTTAACGAGATATTGTTGAAATTGTTATGCAGCGCGACTGCCGAGGCATCGCGAATGACTTCAGAAGAGCGGAGATCTAGACTACGAAATGTATACTGCTGATGGTGTTGGCAGTAGATTATCGACGGTATACACCAAATTGAAAAAACGTTGTCGGGTTCAAAAGGTTAAATCATAGAAGGTAAGACCGTAAGGGGTTATAGGTAAACACTTTGTCAGGTCTATATTATATGCGTAGGATATCTTTTATTGTTACAACTCTTGAACATTGCTTTGAATTCTCGAAGAAAGCAATATTCGAGAATTATAGCAACGCTCAACGCATATTATGGGCCTCATGAAGTATTTACCCAGAATCCTTCCCGGTCTTACCTTTTGAACCCGACATTTTTTCACTTTGGTGTATACAAGCATACATAAATGGTCATGCATCGGTATGTAACCATAACAACTACAGAACTAAGACATAATATATAAAGTATAAATGAGACACAATTCAACGACAAAAATATATCTAAAATCGCAAAAGTAATAAAAAAGCAGAATAAATCGTTAAAAAGTAATCATCTTACACTTGCATCCTCAAAGCTGAACGTTACTACTAGCTGAGCGGAAATAAATTTTCTAACCACTCATTGTCCGTTGTGATTTTTCATGACCGGCCCTATGTTCAAACACTTTTTTCTACCTAAAAACAATTGAAAAATTAATTCGATGTATTTTGAGTCCTAGAAAAGTCCGAAACTATGCCAAACAGAGTGAAATTCTATCTGTAAATTACCTAAAAACCACGCGAAAAATGATTTTTAAAAACAAAGAGTGAGGGCCGGAGCTTTTTTCCAACAACGCTTTGCGCAGCTAGTTGTTCGCTCAGCTGGTATGATAAGTTTGTCAACTGGAAAACACTTCATGACGTAATGAAGCAAAAAGAGACAAGCATTCGCTAATTTTACTCCTCTAGTACAAGGCGTGGTATCGTAGTTTTTCCACTGATAAAACTGAAGCTTTTCCCCCTCCAACATGCCGGCATGCACTTCATGTATCACAAACACAAAATTCTTCGAAGTAATTTGTTCTCAAGAGTTGTGTGACAATTTCTACATGAAGTATATCGCGGCACGACAGCAGAAAAAGAACGGTACTACACAATATTTCCTTTGATTAAAAATATTAAGATTATTGTTGGTTATAAATGCGATTAATTATTAAATGATCATCGGTTGATTAATGATTAATAATTAGTAAAATTATTATATTACATCCTCGGCTGGAAAGATGCACTCAAAATTAATCAACAGACTTCTTGTTACCAATCCCTCTCACCTTCTCTTGAAAGGTGAAGAAGAGGATCTGGGTACAAGG
Organism: Stichodactyla helianthus; assembly: GCA_015163945.2. Taxonomy (NCBI): domain Eukaryota; kingdom Metazoa; phylum Cnidaria; class Anthozoa; order Actiniaria; family Stichodactylidae; genus Stichodactyla; species Stichodactyla helianthus. Next base: position 7,939 of record WUAP02200439.1, on the reverse strand, counting down.
GTGACAGCAAAAATATCCTCGTTACCCAAGCCCTCTAGCTCTTTCGTTTGCAAGAGAAAGGAAAAGGAGCTGGTTACAAGTATAACTATTATTTGTAAACAAATGGAAAAAGTCATCTTTGAGATGCGTCATTTCTTGGAAAGAATATCGAAACACAGGAAGCCCAAGCTAAGAAAATCCCAAAAGAGTTTAAATCCTGGGTTTCCTGTGGTCTAGACGTTGCTTTAAAGAGGCAGGCAAGCAGTCTCTTCAAAGTCAACATCTCGTACGTTCCAAGCCTTCAATTGTTGAAGTTAAAGTATGATAGCTGGAAATAAGGCAAACTTGATCAAGTAAACTACAATTATCTAGAAAAAACTAGTAAAAATAATACAGAAACAAAAAGAAATACACATACAGTCAATGTCATTAACGTACGTAGAGTTTCTATTTATTATTCCCTGTGAACTGTTAATAATACTACAGTTTAAATTTGAATTTTTATACCTTTAAACGAATAAACAAATGCATCACGTGATACTTGTAGTTGGACAACGTTAATGACGTTGACTGCATACAGCTATTTCAAAAAAGAATGACGGGGCGAACGGCGAACGGTGATTGGTGATTGACGATTAAAAGTACTGTGGAGCATAACCAATTTCTTTGAATTCATTTCTAATAAATGCTGCACCATTTAGCGAAGATCTTGAGCAGGTGTTTTTTAGGTATTTTGAAGTGAATATTATGAAGAAATTCGTATTACATCACATTTCTTTTTGGTCGTGCAATCAGCAATCACCGATCGACATTCGCCGTTCGTCCAGTCAACCTTTTTGAAATAGCTATACTTAGTATAAAGAAACTAGTGGTCTGTCACAAATCCTGCATTCCGGTTGGCTACGCTACTACAAGTCTAGTACAATAGAAGAAGAAGTCAAAACAATAGAGTTTGTCTCGCTTTTCGGTTTCAGTTGTTTTTCATCACTGTCCGACTAGTTTGTTTATACTAAAACAATGTTATTAATGATCTAGTTTAGTGAACCGCCAAGTTTGCCTTAAAACAATAGACACTGAAAACAATGTACCTTTCTCTTGAACTGACACAAGTTTGACATATTCGATTCCAGTTTGGATATAACATGACATTTATTTATAGTATAGATAGTATCACTATCGTATTAGTACACTGGACCAGGCTACCCTGGGCCAGCTTCTACAATATTAGTAATGTGTTACAAGCTTGGTTGGATTGCAGTGCATCATGGGATGTCTAGGGAATCAACTAGTAGACCAGGCTACCCTGGGCCAGCTTCTACAAAATTATATTAATTTGCAACAAGCTTAGTTGGATTGCAGTGCATCATGGGATGCCTTGGGGAATCAACTAGTATCCACAAGCCTGCGAGTGTTAATTTTTATCGAAAGGTTACGATCAGAACTACTCTAAATAGTTACAGGCGCGTTAGTCTGATTAGATGGCTTGGTCAGCAGAGCGAGTGAGTTGCAAGTCTTTTTCCCCCTTCGATGTTGGGAGCTGTAGTAACAACGTAGAGTGACGTCATTGACAAAAGTGACGTCATTAGCTTTTAAAGAGTAAAACGAAGCACTGGAAATCACTAAATCGAATGTCGCTGCAAAATGTGACAAATTTACGTTTTAAATATCATTTACTGAATTCGAAAGCAGTGTGTGTGTCCCAGCATTGCTGATAGTTGCAGAAGGGAATAACTGACAAAGCAGTTCTTTCGTCTATTTTTAACCCTAGTTTTCAGTGTTTAGATCAAATCTAACCAAAATTAAAAGGAGAGTTTTCCGACGTCCAAACTTCCTACGAAGTGCGTGGTCCAAAATCTACGGTCTAACGAAAATGTCAATTTGACGTCACGTCAAAGGTAACGTCATAATATACGGAGGGTATTGACATGTGGACTCCCGCATGGACCCTCCTTTGAATTGCAACTCTTATCTACAAACTACAGCACCTCACTCCTATGGCGAGGTTCGTGTGCCTTACTGACCTACCCTCACTCTGCTGGCATTCGTTACTGCAAGACGTGATTGTTTCGCATTTTGTGCTATTAGCTTGAATTAGCAATAATGATAGTAATAATTTAAAAAAAAAAACTTTTCTAAATCAAGTGAGATTTTAACGATATAAAACCCTAACATCTAACACACAGGTACTAACGCTCATAAAGAACTTGAAAACCATCTACAAATATTCCTATTTATAATATTCACTACCGTAATGTTAATAACGTGTAATTGAATTGTTCTAACTTTTCGAAGTTTCGATTTTACATGTATTTAATGAATTACCAAAAAAAAAAAAAAAAAAAAGACCTAATGCAAAAACGAATCTTCTGTGTCACGACTTCGCTACTTAACATGGCAATATTTTTCTTTGCCAGTGAAACCTTCAGAGGCCTTTTCTGAGACAGACAAACGGGGATACATTGTGATCTAACTTGGGTAGAAGCAACACCATATAAAGGCATGATGAACACTAGATGTTTGAACCCCAGCTAGACAACAATGCACCATGATCGCCATGTCAGCTAAGGCCTAAGACATTGCAATTAATAAACTCTCTCGTGCACGATTTACTTTAAGTCCCCACTGTTTTACACAAACCTGATATTTACAAATTCTGAACGAGCGCCAACATTTGAAGCATTTCAATCCTTCTTGAGTTTTGTGACCACCATCCTTCGCTTATACGCCGGGATTGTCTTTCGATTTCATTCCAGTCCGAAAAATTGATTCGTAGAGGTTTGATAAATGCACTGGAATCGCATGTCCCCTTGTCCTCAATCCTATACTGAATGCTAAATCATGAAGGCGCCAAAGAAACTCGCAGATTCTTCCATAGAAACAGCGTCTGAGTGGCCTTCGGACACGCCAACGGACAACTTATCACCCGTGTTCAAAGCGAACACGCCACCCTGGTAGCTACTGAACAAATGCATGTTGGCCTTCTTGGATGGACACCGAGACGTGACACTTCTCATGATCACACTGGTGACGTTATTGCTTGTTAGGTGGACGTAGTGTATCAGATGTGGTTTGTCGTCCTCTGCTTGGAAGTACAGCTGGCTGTAGATGTAGTATCGGCCGATTTTGGGAATGATTAGTTCTCCATTTCTATAACTCATTCCTCCAAACGAGTGAGCTCGGCCTAGATTATCTTCCCAGTGTCTCAGAATACCTGGTCACCAAAATTGAAAATATTTGTTTGCAAAAAGAAAGGAAAGAAAAACGAAACAAGAGGTTTTTTGGTCTTCTTGTGGGACAGGAGTGGGATTGGTCATTCATTTCTGTCACGAATAGGATGCATGAGATTTCCCTCTGTTTCATTCTGCTAAGAGATGACTAGTGTGTTAAACACTAAACGTTCAGAGATGACTAGTGTGTTAAACACTAAACGTTCAGAGATGACAGAAAACAAAAAATAAGACGCATATTAAGAAAAAAATCGATCTCAAATGTCTTTCATATTATATGAAAATTATCTAATGCAGTGGATTTTTCTTGTCTTAATTCTTGAGTCACTCTAGAGCCACAGCATCGCATGTTTCTCACGTGATACAATATCTATCCTGCTATACTAGGGCAGGGTAGGAGGAACCCAAAGGAGTAAATTGAGAACTGCATGTGATTAGCTTTCATCTCTGTGCTTGAAAAATGAGATTTGATTGACCTGAACTGGGATGTAGGTACATTACTTTGAAATTCATGACCAAAATTTAGGCTGGGAAATAAATTGGATTTGGAAACCTCCTTCAGGAGACCCATTTTGTAAAAAATCGAATGAATAAGATGTTCTGTATGTGGTGTACAAACACTGAGACCTTGTTTACCTGCTCTCGGTGGCTTTGGTACTGCAGATTTACTGTATCCTGTGACATGTGCAGAAGGTCTTGGTAATGGCTATATGAAAGAGATGTAAGCCATTAAAAACAAGTAAAACAAGTAAAACAAGTAATTATATTCCAAGCCAGTCTGGATGAAAATGGAACAATTTGATTGGTTGCTGGGAGGTCTGGATTTTTTCAGCTGGATCTATCTGCAAAAGTTACAGACTGTATACGTATGGGTGATGAGTGAGGCCCATACGCATGAAAATAGAACGAGACCAACATCTACCAACTGGGATCGGACAAGCTTGATAAGGATTGAGACTTTAATTGGTGGATTTGAAGTTGATTTTGCAGGTAAACTGCAGAAAACATTGATGTATCAAGTTGTCAGTCAACAAGGCCAACCACACTGGTGGCTACAGCCTTCTATGTTAAGTACATTTATTAGTTTAATTTCAACAAACCTCTGGTCCACCACGATCACCCTTTTCTCCCTTTGGTCCTCTGGGTCCTTGGGCTCCTGTCATGCCTGTACTTCCTTTTTCACCTTGTGGTCCTCTTTTACCTGGTGGGCCTTGTTCACCTGTGACAGATTGGATGTCATTTGAAAGTCAAAAAAATTAGGGAAGCATGGATGGTGTGTGCTTTTAATGCACTGCCTCTCAGCGCTGGGGTCTCTGGTTTGATTCCTGGACCTGCTACCTCATGTGAGGAGAGCTGTTTGTTGGTTCTTTCCTGTGCTGAGAGGGTTTTTCTCCAGGTTCTCTGGTTTTCCTCCCTCTGCAAAAAACTTTTAAATTTCAATTCGATCTTTGGGCATTCACCTTAGATTGGAGCCCAGCTCTCTCCACACTGTTAATAACAGTGAAAGCTTAATAGAGTTTTAAAAGATTTTTTTAGAAATCAGTACTATGAAGGCATTGTACAACCAAGTTATGACAGCAGGATGAATAACCTATTTTATACCAGAAAGAATTCAACTACCAAGGAGAAAGAATTTCTGTTTTTCTGTCATCCAACATGGCCGCCATATCAAATGAGCATGAAAAGCATACGTGCACATATAGTCAATATATCTAAAACTATACTGGACACTGTAAAGAGAATTCATACCTCTGTCACCTTTCTCTCCCTTTGGACCAGGAGGACCTGTATCTCCCTTGAGACCAGGAGGACCTAAAGTAAGAGTGAAAAATATTTAGTGAAGAAAATAAGGCTTTTGTAGTTCTGTTTCACATTTAATTGTCTTTGTTGCAGTAGTCTGGAATTGCCTGGGCCATGATTTCTTAATTCAACAACTTTGGAGGAATAAAATCATCAGATTCTCAAAAAAGATTCATGAACATGAGGCTTAAGAGTGTGCAAAATTACATTTGGTGGCACAAAACAACTGACATTTCTCTGACTCTTTGACTTGTTCTGTTGACACTCTTTTCTCTCTGACTTGTTCACAGTTCACTCATAGAGAAATGCCAGACAAAGAAATGTCGGTCATTTGGAGCAACCAAGCAAGATTTAACACAAAGCCTCATGCTCATGCATCTTTTTTGAGAACTCAAAACTGGGCTTTTATATTGGATTTTGTATGGTTATGAATAAATTATGGTACAATGTGCTGCCACCATGAAAAATGCCATGTCTGACCAATTTGATAATTATAAGCAACTCCAGAAATTGGTGAATTTCTTAAAACAATGACTACCTCAACTTTTTTTTTTGCATACAATCACACAAACAATTTCTCTAGTCTAAAGACACTGACAGTCTAGACGAACACTTTATACAACGTAAACACCATTGGTATATATGATATATCATACCTCGTGGACCTTGTAAACCTCTTTGACCTGGTAACCCAGATTGACCTATGAGAACAACATTGAAAATATGCACCACACACAAACATTTTTACCATACATTCAGATCATGTGTAGGACAGCATAATGTGGAATGATAGCTGAATGAATTGAGCCATTTGCATGGAAAAATTAAGCTTGAGAACTGTAGAAAAACCCCTCATGGAAAGGGCGAGAACAACACAACAAACAAATTCCAGTCAAACAACTGTGGCGTGTGTCTGTAGCCACTGAATCAGAGACCTGAACCACAGGAGTCACAATGCAAAGTGTGAACATCTTACCAATAGACCCCTTAAGTAATACCCAAAGCAGCTTCATTTGGATGAAACAACAGATGAAAAAATGTAACATTTTTCAGTCATCAATTCTCTGGTGAATGAAATTCTAATTTTTGTCCTCCATATTGAACTGCCTAGGGAATTGCTGCAGGGGGGCTACACCAAATTGAAAAAATGTTGTTGGGTTCAAAAGGTTGAATCATCTAAGGTAAGACTGAAAAAGGTTATGGTTAAGCACTTTATAAGGCCCATATTATATGCATAGGATATTGGTTATTGCTGCAACTCTTGCACATTGCTTCAAATTCTTGAAGAAAGCAATATTTGAGATTTATGACAATGTTCAATCCATATTATGGGCCTCATTAAGTGTTTACCCAGAATCCCTCTCAGTCTTGCCTTCTATGATTTAACCTTTTGAAGCTGACAATGTTTCTTCAATTTGGTGTATACACTAGCCATGCTAAGACATGCAGCAAAAGCTAATAATTACTCACCATGCTGTCCTGGTGGTCCTCTCTTGCCTCTCTTTCCTCTAGGACCTGCAACATGACAAGATATCAAGCTTAAAAATATATTCAACATAGACAAATGGACATTTTTAAAAACTGCAGTGTACCTTTTGGTCCAGGTGGGCCTGTGAAAGAAGGAAAAAGTGGTCAGTTAAGCTGAACATACATGCTTATATAGCACAAAAAATACATATCTATATAGTACATAAAATATTTGAGATAAAACTTGCATGCTGATTGACTGGATACTGTGTTTATATCAGAGGACAAAGACATGCTCACACCAAAACAGCAAAAGATATTTTATAAAAGCAGTATAAAACAATTGCGTTTGTCTCTGTACTGTAATATAAACACTCTGGGATTTAGAGCACTTGAAAAGCAATAGAAGCACTAAGCTATGCCTTGTGTTCCTAAGCTTGCTTTTAAGGTGCTCTACATCTCTCAGCATGTTTATATCATAGTACAAAAACATGCATCTTATATTACGTTAAGTACATATTTTGCAATTGCTAAATGAAGCTTATTGTTTGCATTGGCATGACTCAACGAGACAATGAAATCTGAGGACAACCTTAGTATTACAGCTTACCAGTAGTACTAATTGAATTTCCTCTATTGTACAGGATGTCTTCACATATATTTTTAAGAAAACCAAAAAACTGTGAAATATAGGTTTGAACTTACAGTAAACTCATGTAGAAAGTATGCAAAGGTGGTTAAAAAATTAAATTACCTTACTGTAGCTAATAACTCAACTGTATTCTAAATTTAGTGTTGGGATGTAGTCACCCATTAAGGTAATAAAATGGGATTTTTGGAGTAACTACTCAAAAAGAACCAAGATAAAAAACATGACCTGTAATCAATATCCTCTTAATGACTTTGACCTGGTCAAACCTATTCACATTTGTAAAAAATTCTTAATCAATTCACATACTTTTAGTGACATATAATTGAGTTTGTAGTCAAGAGATACAGTGATCTTTTATGAATTTGGAAATAGCCTATTTGGAATTTTATTATTGTGTCTTGAACTGAAAGTAACTCTTCCTGTATCAAGTATAAACAACAGCAGTGCAAACAATAACTGACAAACAGCCTATTATTGTGTAACAAATTTAATGGTTTTTATAGAGACTTTACAATAAGTGTGGCTGCTTTCAACCAATCTTCAGGGACCGCGCAGCAATTCTGAAAGTGGGGGGGCTACCTTAAGAAAATCCTTGCCGCTTGATAGTAGAGCATGTATGTCATTCCCGTAAAAAGTTGGGGGGGCTATAGCCCTCCCAGCCCCTCCCTCTCCACGGCCCCTGATCTGCATTTACCTTTATGTGCAAACCTTTTATTGCCAAGCAAATTCAAATATTTCTAGTCATACTTATCAGTAACGGAATTGAGACCTAGCTTTTGTTCTTAAAAAGGAATCTGAATGTGCCAACGAAGTG
>WUAP02200328.1:0-21206 GCA_015163945.2 Stichodactyla helianthus | reverse complement strand
AAGATGACGGAACGGCACTTAATCGCCGGTCAAGCTCGGAAATCCATACTGCGCCTCAGCTTTCAAGGGAATGTCTCTGGGGTATGGTTAGTGTGTTCACAGTATTTTTGAATTAATTACCTTGGCAGACCCGAGTTCGAATCCCGAAAGGATCGCATTTTCAGTTTTTTTTTCTTTTTCATTTCTTTTCTCTTTTCTCTCTCTTCCTCTCTCTCGTTTATTTTTATTTAATTTTATTATTATTATATTTATTTCTTTGTGTGTGCGTGTGGTTTTGCTTGTGGCAATCAACCTTTTTGCCTGAAGTTTTTGCTCCTCTGCACAGTAGTCATCTCCTCAACTGAACCACACTCTACTTTCTATTGATTCTATAGGAATTTTTGCTCCTGGAATGTCTTCTTCCTTTAGAATATTGCTCTGCACTCTGAATTTGGTGGAAATGCTATTTTTGCGTGTCCTTGTAAACAATCCATAGATGCTTTGCGAACTCGATTCGAACCCAGTCCTCTGCTCGATTCGAGAAAGGCGAATTATATCAGCAACGTCTCAGTCCTGACTTGTCGATTGTTGATTTTGGCTTGTTGCTTTTGGCTATGCCATATAGATCCCTTGCAGCAATTCAAACGCAGTTCAATTTGGAGGACAAAACAGTGGAATGCTTTTAGTTTTCTATCGTCAAGAGAGTAACATTCTATTGGTTTGTCTTCCATATTGTATTGCTGCAAGGATAGAAACAGTGAGAAAAGCATAAGTTCGCAAACTCAGGTCACCTTCACAAAGTGTAATGATATCACTTTACATTTGCAAAACATTTGCCCGCCACATTTCTTTGACTCGAGAAGTGCGCTCATTGATAAGACCGCGACTAGAACATTCAAGAAAGAAGCCAAAAAAACATGCTGCTCTATATGAATGAGTTGATGGAAGATTTGCTATCTGGAAAACTCATCAGATGTCTATCTAAAGTACCACTTGTTCGTTGTCATCGGTGGATTATAGGATATAGATAAACTATCTGATAAAGTTCCTGCAGCTAGTAAATAAGAAACAACATTATAGCTTAGTCACTTAATCGAAATTTTACAGCGTTAATGGCTATGGTTTGTGTTTCTCGACAAGAAACTCGGACGCCCACAATATTCGAAACAGAAGCTTAAACGTATATATTTCGCAAGTATTGAGTACCTAAATTCCTTAAATTATTATCTGAAACATAGAATGTTCTCGAACCTATACGTGTTGTATAGTGAACAGTCTTTATGACAGTCTTTATGACAGTCTTTATGACAAGTTACTTGCGTCAAAAAATACTACTTTGAAGACTGTAAGTGATGTTTACTTAGATAGAGAACCGATAGAGTAGATAGATTGAAAGATTAAAACATGTTCCAATATCAATTTTAAAAGTGCTTTAAAAAGCACTTTTATAGAGTTCATAGCAAAGCAATAGTACCTTATTTTTAGGAGATATGCAATCATTTTATTTGTTTTTGATACCTCAAAACATCTTTTCGAAAAACCTTGTCACAACTGACCCTAACTCATTCTATTTTGAAAATGTCAGAAAATGTGCTAACCAATTCCAAGAGCTCAGCAAAGTAGATTGCGTGAATACCGGCTTACTTCTCAGTGTGGTCTCTATCTTATCTCAGGAACACATCAAAGGCATTAGTCCTTTAAAGAGTCATTACAATCCCATTTATATGTGCAGCGCTACATATGATTCCGTTTAGTTTCGATTCAACAAATCCTTGTAAATACCAGCTCTAACAGCTGAACTCATTTAGTCCAGACCTCGGTTTGTGTGTGTGTGTGTGTGTTTTTTTTTTTTTTTTTTTTTTTGAGAGATTGAAAGATTCTTTGATCTAAAAGTATTTTGTAATAAACGAATTAATTAGTGGAGCGAGTTGGGTTTCTAGTTCTGCTCCAGTCTAGCTGCGTGGAAACATCTTGCCGCGTGCGCACGTCCGCGCGCGCCTTTTAAGTAATATCTTTCATATAAACAACTTCAAAGTTAGAAAGGACTCCAAAGTACAAACGTTTTTTGACAAGAGCTTGAACGCTTCTTTTTATAGATTTTTGAGTACTCTATCCATTGGGCGGTTAATGATTTTTACGCACGTTCATAAATAAAATCCTAGAAAAAAATTTAATGTATGTCTCGAGAAATATCAAGTATTCCATTAGGAGTTGCCGCTCGGCAAGTGGTCTTGAACTGTTTTCTTCGATATCAATGACTGATTCCTATATCAAAGGTCTACTATCACACGAATGAAAGGCGCAGCTTTGGCAATTACAATTCCAAGTGCAATACGTGAATATAACGCTAATTGGAGGATATTACAGCTTAAATAATTTCCAAGTACGTTGCTATAAGAAAAACGATAAAACACTAAAGCCACTTGAATAACGCTTGCGCAGAATCCTGTGCTGGCATCGGTCTGAAGAGTTTCTTGACCTAGTTCCACCCTCATTCTCTTAGATATCATGGGATTATTGGCGATAAATGCGCCAAATGCCTCTAACCGTTGTATTGAGTGTTAATAGGGTAATCGACCTGCATGTTATCAAATCCGAGGTATCAGACGTTGAGCTGTTCTCGTGATTCTACCCTAACAGACGCCTCATAATTGGAGAGGAAATTACTTCCATACCGGTATGATACCATAGTGTTTCCCGGAGAGACAATGAGTTAACTAAACTAGCGCTTACTTCCCCTCCCCATGGTGAATTTTCTGCTTATACACCGCTTTCGTGCGGTCCATATAGCATTTCATTATATATCTGCTTCACACTGGAGGGTCACTTTGCATGAATACACTAGATTTTCTTTTCTCATGGCGTTTCCACGTACAGTGAAGGATAACAAGCTATTGTATTTATCGAAGTGCCCCTCAAAGTCGGGAATAAGAAACCAGTTAAAAGCTTATCTCTGTTTTCAAATGCACTGTTACTAGTGCAGTGTAAGATGATTTTCCAAGTCCGGCATCGATTTTAAGAGTATGTAAGAAAGTATGGCACAACGTTACGAAACTTTGGCCCTTCAATCCTAGTTGTCGCCTTAGAGTCTTATCTGTATTGATCTGTATGGATTTATATGGGGAAAAAATCAAAGAAGAACCTTCGCCACGACCTCGCGCCTTCCTCAGTTCCGAATATTACATTTAGTCATTGAATTTAAGGAGATTAACAGATGTTTCTGAGAAATGAATTCCCAAATTAGCTTCCGATGTCTGAAAACACTCGATAGCCAATCTACAAAGACACAACAAGCAAGGCGGATATGAAATAGGACGATAGACAAGGAGCAACCTGGTATTCTAATTAATCTATACTATACTGGATAATTAAACCGGCTTTTAGGAAAGTTCAAAGAAGTGACATATTGCTGTGACACTTGTCCGGAAGAGTCTGTTATGGGGCCCCTGTGGTGTAGGACCCAAAGGTATCATGGTCAACATTAAATCGAGAATGAAACTGATATTTGAAAAAGAATGGCTTGTTTAAAATAGTGTAACTTGTGTCAGAATAAAAACACCGTCTAACGTATCCTATCACTGATAAATGGATCAATCGTATGTAGATCCAGACGTGAAGATATTCGAGATCTGGTGTCAGCAATGCTTTAGTTCTGGCACTCCTTGAAAAAAATCTATATGGACCACTACAGCGAGACTAGTTTAAGGAATGAAAGGAGATAAAACATATATCTCACACTGTCTGGTTTATTATGAGGCCTGTTAAAACTGCCGATTCCATTGCGGTTTTTCACTGTGATGTCACGGTGTCGAGAAATTTGTTTTATCTGAAAAAGAAGTTTACTGTAAAATTTGCCATATAGATCTAAGTAAAATTGCGAAGTTTCGTGAAGGTAATTCACAATCCAGAGAAGAGGTGAATTTTTGAACAATTTCGTGTCTTTGAAAAATTATATCTTCGATAGTTTACGTGCAATCTCCCCAAAATTTCGCTGTGTTTCTAACATCTGTATGACAAATTTGACAGTAAACCCCTTTTTCAAATAAAACAAATTTCTCGATACCGTGGGTCACGTGAAAAACATCAATAGACACTTATTTCTTGTGGTTTCGTCGTTCTTAGCTCTTAATGTTATTATGATGTCTTTTTAACAGCAGTACCTACAGATATTCTAGAGAGTCCATACACCTCTCATCAACATCATCAGCGTTCTACAGATGCTCACACCTGTTAAGAACATACGGCAGTTCAAGTTGACATACTATTTTCTAAGACTACAGTACAAGATGCAGGTGTGAACTCTGTTTGGTGCTTGAGAGGAATATTACAATAATTCTTTAGATGTTTTCCGATTATATATCCGGATTTCTCGTTGATAATCTTGTATTGATAATCTTATAATTCAACGAGGTTTGGGTTCAGACAATATAATTCTACTAGGGCACGCGTTTGACATACTGAAACTTAGTTGACCAAATTTTTCCGAAGCTTAAAATTCGAAGTTAACACTACTTTTGTTTCATTATGATTGAGTGATTTTTCTTCTTCTTCTTCTTTCAGAAAGTACAACAGTACACAAGCAAGTCTTTCAAGTTAGCAATGTTTTTCATTGTCGGTCGGATTATTCGTATAGAGATCTATAGAGGATAATCCCTTTCCTCCAATACACAGGTAATCCATCCGGACTAAGGAATACTAAATTGAGGATTGTTGAAACTTTGTTACCGCCGGTCATTTCAAGCACTAGTCTCCTTCACAGCCGTTATTAGTGTGTCAGATTTCCCTTCCCAATTGGACCGACATTTATAACGGCTGCGAAGGAGTCTATTCAAGGACTAGCTATTTTTTAAAACAGAAAACAAGAAAATGGCGGCCATATTGGAGAATGTTCAATGTCCTTTCATCCAACATGGCTGCCATGCCTTTCTTAATTTATTCCATTTTCATCGATTTGTTATGTTTGCTGCGGTTGCCACTAAAGTTTAAGAGCTTGGCGAGACAAGGGACATGGGTTAGACTAGAAAGGATACAAGAAGAGAGAGACTAGAGAAACAATCGGACATGCTCCGTCACATTTGATAAGTCAGGTTGATAGTGTCATGCAGCTTGGACGCTTCAAGTGTGTGAAGTCAATGATCCAGTCTAATGTCTCAAGATCCAGCCTTATCAGTGATAACATCTATCTAATAAGCTGACATCAAGAACTCATTTAACCGAACACAAGCGGCTATAATCTAACTAGAATCGGCCTTTAAAGTCACGGACTTTGCAGACACCCTAAAATAACTGTATTTTAGCTTCACCTCTTGCAAACAATCAAATTTTTGGAAGCTCATTTTACTTTGGTTTTGTCATAAGTGGCTTGATGGTACTCAACCTTCAGGTGGGGTACGCACACAACAACCGGATGGTCAGACTCGATCTATGCCGGGGAGCTTTTGTCTACTGGGGGCATCAAGGGAGCCTAAAAATCCAATACCAAAAGCGAACTAGCAGACAAATGACCATCCTAATCTTTTAGCCCTCACTACTAATATGTTTACTGTCCGATTAAGAAATATTTGAAATCTCAATTCAGTTTCATAATAAAGGTCTGTGCAGTTACATGGATGGCGCGGGGGGTAAACTAGGTCACACTTCAACGCAGAAAAGTTTTCCATTCCAAGATTTCGTCTTAACATTTCCGCTGGTTACATCCACTGTGTGATTCCTGAAGTGTTTGCTTGCCTCAAACTAACGATTACAAGTAAAACTCAATATAGGAAATCTTAGTATCTGATTATCCAAAAACACTGCTTGAATCAAAAGGAAAAGGAAGAAATGTTATGATAGATTACTGAAAAATACGATGATAACTACAGACAATAAAGTGGCAGTAAGGAAATTGTGGTCTAGAATTGTAATTTAAAGAAGATCAAGTTTATGTCATCCATGTAATCATTTCCTTCGCTTCTGAGACTTCTTTGAAACTGTACGTCGAATTCCAGGAGAAATCCGGTTCAGAAACTTCGATAACAAGGTCCATATTCAAGAAAATATGCAAACAAATAGATATCTCATATCTTTAATTTTATTAACAGTTTCCTGTGCCTGGACGCAATACGTGTTGTTGTCTTCTATTCGCAGTACAATGCATTCCTAAATACCGACCGAGATAACATCAACGCGTAAAGTAATAACTTTTTGGACCACAAATTCCTTAAATAAACTATGGTCGCTGAACAATGTTGTGTCAGTTTCGATAGTACACAAGAGGTTTCTTTCAAACAATGTAAGATACTGTTGGAAATATCTTGCCGAATGAAGGTAGGAGCCATCTCCTCGGGTACGATAAATTGGTCGTGAAGGGATACTTTTCTACACGAGAATTAGATGAACAAATTAATGAGGCCCAGACTGAAAAGATAAGAGCATTGTAGCGCATTGTACTAAAGCATTCTCAATTCATAATGTAAACTTCTTGAATAAGAAATTTGATTCTTAGAATATATGATTGAAACTAAAGCATTCTTTTCGTTCAGCAATCTTTAGTCCAAAACCCTCCTTTTATCTTTTCTTTTCTTTTAAGGTTTTAATTTTTTTTTTTTTTTTTCCTGTTTTCATTCCTCTCCTTTCCCTGTCTTTTCTTTTTCTTCTTTTCTTTTTCTTTTTTACCTTTTTACTTTTATTTTTCGTTGTTTTATTTTTCTCGGCCTTTCGTTTCCCATCGCTCCTTTCATTTCCTTTGCTTTCTTTTCTTTTCTCATTTTCTTTCCTCTCACGTTACAAATTCTTAGACCGGTTACCATTTTTCAACGAGGTGGTCCCAGCTAAAAAGGCAAAGCGTCCTTTCTAATCTAGATTAGCAAAACCTGACGATCTGTAAAGTCTTCCAACTAGAAGATAATCATATGTTATTGTTTCAGATAAAATCCCAACTATCAAAGGAAGGAATGTGAATCAACTGGCTTTGGTTTTTGTTCGATCCAACTGATATTTACATCACGGAAATTTCTGCGACTTTTACTAATCGTTACTGATCAAGTAATATTCTGTCTTCTGCGGCAACCGAATCTAAGTCGCATAATATAAGATTATTTATCCAAAAAATCTGTATACAACTCTTGTATCAACTTTAGAATACAAGTAAGTATGCTGCGACCTGATCGGTTGAAAAACGGACTTAGATCATAGGTTAAACGCATAACCTATAGTGATACAGTCATGAAATAAAGTTCTGGATTTTGAAACTCCTCGAAATTTTTCTTCGAACACTGTGCTGGGTTCAATGTATACTGTGTACAGATTAAGACCATTTTCCTTCAAAATTTTATGTCAATCTTGTTGGTTTTTCGACGTATCACACTTCAACAATAAGTATGACTCCGGTACTTCTTGTACCATTGATATTTTTTTCCGTTAAGAAGAGAATTTACTAAAAACCATATTAGGCTTTTTAGAAAAATCTATCAGTGAATCGGTGTATTTTCTGCGTCCTAAGACATCCCAAACCAGGTTACTAATTTTGCATGCGATCTTATGTAGTGCCTTTAGGCATCTGGTATCTCAAACTGGACCGGAACTAGCCTCTTATCACCCGCAAAAAGATAACTAGCGCGCTCACGCATTAACAAACACAAAAAGGAATGCTTAAGGTCAGCAGGAGAAGCACTTATTCGGAAGTCTGAAATTGCACTTTAAAAGACTGCGCGCCTGATATTACGTAGACTCAGTTCAAACGTCTAACTAGTCGTGTTGAATGTATATTAATAGTTGGCCGAATTACGCACAGAACATGAAAAGGATTACAAGAACTTCCACGTTTGAACTTTGGGCTACATCTGCTAGTAGCTGACTGCACCGTAGCCAATATGGCGTTGGATTCTGTTTACAGTTTTCAAGGTAGTCAATTGACCTTAATGGAAGCAGAGCTACCGACTTTTGTTTCAATAACGACTGAAATGGACCGAATAGACCGAGAAATATTTCCCACCCATTTGAAAACTCCTGAGAAATAGATAAGATTCTTTGTTTCAGTGACTTCGTTCCTTTAGTATCGTTCCTTTCTCTTACCTTCAAAATATATATATATTTAATGATATCCATATCTATAAATATTTTTGAAGATTACCAAAGATAAAAGAACGGTACTCAAGGGAATACACTTCGTGGCTGAAATGGGTACTAAAAAATGGTGTCTAAATTAAGAATACAGGATTGTGAGCTCAAGTTCTCTTTTCTAAAATCGTCATGTTAACACTAGCGCATCTTTTAAGGTGGCTGGTTACTATTAAATCGAGTTTCTGAGACCACAAGCATGCGCGCGCATAATTTCCACCGAATTACCATGGTAACCTTCGGAATTTTACTGAAAAAGATTGAAGGACCATACGTGTTTTGAACTTCAAGAAGGTAAAACCCTCAAATTTTGTACGGGACCATATACTTTTTATGTGCTTATATGAAAAAGCTCCTAAAAATCTATGTCATATCAATTTTTTTCAAAAAGTTAAATAAAAGTGACGTTTTGTACAAATTTCTGCTTGACTTGATGGGACGTTTTCCGGGCAATGGTTGAACAAAATATGCCAAATCCAGGTATTTTCATCTTCTTATCTTAAAGTTATTCATGTTGTGTTTTCCAAATATTGTCTTCGTACATCTATTATCCTTTGAGCTTTAATTTTTTTCCAACCAACTTCGGCTAACGAGATTTTCGTTTCCAAAACTTATAAACACCCATCCATTACCTTAAAAAGGAGTTCGGGACACCCTATTTTTCTGTTCATATTTGAAATCAGCATTAAATTTCCGTTAAAAACGATGCTATTTAAAAAAAATTTAAATACAAAATCCAATAGTAGCCAGTCACCTTAAAAGATCTTTGCGCTATGTGTAGAGCGTTTTCACTCCTTGTCACGTGGAACAAAAGACAGAGACATGGCATCCATCTTGGTGTTGTTTAAGGTACACCAATATGGCAGCGATGACGTCGCGTGAAAACGCTCTATTATTAAACGGGCTCCCCTAAGGTCCATTCCATCCCATAATAAGGTAGAAAAAGAAACAAAGTCAGATTACTCACCCTGCGTCCTACATCAGTGTTATGAATATTCATCAATGCTAGATCTGTCCCTTTGCGTGGGTACTTCTTCATTCTGTGTTGTTCGACAGCTTCCGTGAACCTTTTACTAAACCTCGTCCCATAAGCTATATTATCACTGCATCCTCCCCACTTCCAGTTGGATTTTTTCAACTTTAGTTTCGGTGTGCGTCCGCAGGTACAAGTTTTTAGTCTTCCTGTGCTGCAGGCTTGTGTTACCGTGTAGGATAAAGCAGCAGCAGAAAGCGCGTAGACAAATGCTGATTCTTTTGTGCCTGTAGAAAAAAAAGTGTATTATGTGAGTCAAATAGTTAGGAAATTGTCAGGACATGGCACATGGCCGCAGGCTCTGTCATTTCCTAGCGTTGAGCACCACCGCACATGGAGTAATTCTATCCCCTTGTTTATTGCCAAACTATGAACAAATGAATGAGCGAATTGTTTAACCTTGGGGCCTGATTATATGAAGCGGGCTGGCTCGGTTTGCCGAGATCCCGGCTTCTCTATAAAACACGCAAAATTTGATCGTTGCGATCACATGGAAAACAGACCAGCCTGGTAAGCCGAGCCTCAACCGGGCCAGCCCGCTTCACATTATCAGGCCCTAGGTCAGCTATTATTTCTTGGTATACTTTTACAGCGTAATTTCTAATAGTTAAATAACATGTTGGAGGAGTGGAACTACTCGGTGGGGAATGATTAGCGGGAAATACTCAACGGGGAATTCTTCGTGGGAAGTAGGGGAAGGAATCTTAGCGGGAATTCAACAAATTCCCACCTCGTCACCTGGAAAACAAGATGGCAATTTTGACCTAAAAGCACCACAGGAAGATCAACTTTACAGTCGTAAAACTCACTATAAACAACTATTATTTTTAAGTTAATAAATAATTCAAACAGAAGAAAAAAGACAACTAAATCGACAATTACGCATTCGACAAAATCTTACCAAGGGAATGTGTTTCCCCAGAGTCACGGCAAACTCTTCTGTTTGTTTTCAAATTTATCGTAAGTGAACAGAGTTCTAGGCTATACATTTGATTTATTACTTTTTTCAGTAGCTTTTTCATGGCCAAAAGTGTTCATACACAAGACGGGTGCTGAACACGTGTGTAGTCTTCGCTGTTGTTATCCAGACGGTAATAGGCTTTATCACATCCTTCGGCAATTTTTTAGCAGTATGGTTTTCATTTTGGCTTTTAGATAAAGTTTCTTAGTATAAATGTGTCTACATCTGGATTGTCTGAAAGGCTTGTTCATGCTGTTATTTTGAATGAACTATGGGAATTTTAGGCATTTATATTGGAAGGCAATAACTGCTTCAATGTATTAAAATATTATGAAGAAAAAGGCAAACTCAAAAATATCTAAACTTACGCCATAATGCAAAATACTACTCGTCGACCACAATATGATCGCAAAAAGGCTTTATCTAATACAATATCTCTTATATCATTCTCGCAACATCTCGCTTATCATTCTAACACATTTGTTTATCAGCGAGATTAGAGAAAAATAGTTTTTGAGCTAAAAAAAGCATAAAATGTTATTATCCTTCGTTTAAACGCTGTGTAGATAAGACACACACACACGGAAAAAACAGCTAACATCATTTCCCCTGATACCACTGCAGTCCGAGACCTCCACGTAAAACTACTCGAATTACGTACTTCAGAGGTAATGATTTTGTTTGCTCTTTGATGATAAAAAAGTTCGATTGTAACCATCACAAAATGTGCCAAATAGATCGATGGTTATCGCGCGTCAATCAACCATCGACTCCACCGTTCCTGTCAAACGTCATTTTTGTAAACTGCACGACTGTTAAATGGTTAAAAAGTGCATTCCTTGTGGTGAAAAACAATGTCCAGCGGAAAGGCATTTTCGTTCATGTAGCGTCTCTAGAGAAACCACGCTAATTTTTGGGGTCAATCTCAAATTTCTCACTGAAAATTAACTTCAAAACATCAATTATGTGGGCCCAAATTTCCTTTGGAAGGAATTCGATAGATGCATTTCCACTGGGGAAACACGAGCATTTTACGACAAAGAACAGCTTTCATTTAATAAAGACAAAGCTTTTTTATTGAATTAAGCCTTAATTACTTGTCCAATCAAAGAAAGCAAGCTTCCTAATTGATATCTTAAATAACTACTTGACCGCTCGAGTCAGACTCCAAAATCAACATTGCCCTGCTATACAAACAATATACTCGTTTAATTGCTGAGTAAAGCTGGTTTTGAAGCCGACTTAAATTGATTCTAAATCCTCTTTCATGTTTTATAGTTCTTAGAGCTTATTTGCCTCACTTGTTGTCCGAGTTCAAGATTCTTGAAGCCCCAAAGATCGAGGTTCATTTAGAGATGAGGTCCCGAGAATAGAAACAGATTATGACTTTTGTAAATCCAGTCTGGTGGCGTCAGTTTTTATCTGTTACAAGCGAAAGTTCACTCAGATGAATTCGTAAAACACGTCATTTATAAACAAGAAAAAGAACTGATACTTAACTCAATTTATATCGTTTGCTTTGTACACTTTTTAAAACAGAAAAGGCATAAGACAATGACAAAGTCTTTGTTGTCTTTCCCTCGCGAATTGTAAACAAAACTCCTGGATTACATAAAAGTAGAATATATACCCTTTGTTTTTTGTTTGCTTTACGATTATTTCCAACTTTTCTAGATTGTGTCAAGATGAGCATCCGATAGGCCTGTCTTATGACACTTAAAGTGTTCGTTCGTAACTAAGTACTTTAGCACGTGTGAATGATTCAGTGTTAGAAGCACTGTAGACACATTATTATAACGCTGACAGAACATAAAGACACCCAATAAACCCATTAGCACATCAAGTTAACTAAGAATGATAATGGCAGGCAGATATTCTGTGCGTCCTACTAACCTCGCTTAAGGTCTGCCAAGAGTTTCGGTGCCTTATAAATACTTGAACAATTCCACCGATGGTCTTGGAGTTGGTGGGTGCATTCTTCTCGTGTCATTTCAACAGCTTCTGTAACATACCTCATGATAGGAAGATTCGTACGGCACATATTGTACTGTTTCCCTGTAAAGCCATGTTTCTTATGGCAGTCTCTTTTAACCCACGCGTGGTTAGAGTCACGGCTTATTCCCCTATGGTGAACGGAAAGACCATTTATCATTAATTATAAGTTGTAATTTAGAACGATAGTGAGACACACTGCCCAGTAAACCAAACCTTACTATCCTTACTAAGGCAACACGCAATATTTATAGTATCAATATTTTTACATAACGGTGAAATTATTATTGGGCATAAGTTGTGAAGTGTCTTTATCTCGATGAACGGGTGCTAAAATTATGGCAGCGTGTGAATTATAAACTACTTACAGCCATCGGATTGCATCAGTAGAGTGAACAAGCAAGCCAAACCAAGCGATTAGCCCAGCAATCCGCAGTGACATCTTCCCAAATATTAAACACTTCAAAGCGATTTGAAATAGTCGTGTCCTTCGAGGTGTAGCACTCAGTCACTTATTCTTGAATGGCGTTCTTTTCGACCTGCAAATCGCACACATGAGTTAAGTAATTAAAACCAGCCATCCGAAAGCTCGATAAACATGTTCGGTACAACCCTCGGTCTCACTCACCCAGAACTAAATTATTAAAAGATCGCTCAATAGTCGAATCCAACAGTGAAGTTCACGAAAACATGACCGTAGTTGAATCCAAATAAAATATGCCCTCTTTTACGAAGTCAATAGGAAAGCAAGCCCTTTCCTCTGGTCTGTTTGTTTACCACGTTCAATGAAAAAACACGGTGTCAATAAAAAGACGATTGAAATGTGTCAGCTCAAGTAAGTCCCTTGCGCGCACCGGACCGTCCAGTGGAACAATTTAATCAATACTAAGGTTCTTTAGTTTCCTATATTTGGACACGCCTACTTTTTGGGACGTCAAGCCTCGGATCCATACCGCAAGCAACGATATAAAAGCCAAGAAAAAGAAGATCAAAAGTACAGCACATTTGTCCCGCTTGCAAAATCGTCGAAGCAGGCGAGCAATGTATATAATAGATCGATTAAAGACGGTAAGAGATATGTCATTATGGTCAAGGGATTCTGGTTCCTATCTCTCGCAATCACCTTTCGTTTTTTGAAGACAAGTACAAGACATGTTCATCAATGCAGACGTGGCTGACACTTTCGCGGGTTTGAATTCGACTGGAATAGGCACGAGACGAGATTACAATGCATATGTTGTCCTATCAAGGAAGCGACGATGGTCTACAATGATCGTACGCTAGCCTCAGTAGGTGTTTGAATGGGTTGTTGATGAAAGAGCAGGAAGAAAAACTACAGATGAACTTGAAGTGGGTCACAAACCACAAGGCGCAATTTCGAAGTGACGAAAGCATGGTGAGGTAACATACACCGCCAAATCTCTCGTCCGCGTGTCTGATCACACTCACCTATCTCAGACCCGAGCACTGTTAATTGGAAAACAAAATTCAATCATTTAACGAGGTTTCAAAAGCCAAGAGAAGGACCCAGAGAGGAACCACAATAGAATAGCTCGCTGCTGTTCCTCGAAGATTTTTTGTTTTGTTTATAGCTTTGGTGCGAGGGTCAAGAGGAAGGGGAAAAAATTCGTCTGTGAAGATGCGTGCGACAAACAACTACGAGAAATCTATTTTAAACCGTACAGAAATTATGAGCTTTCAGAAGGTACCTCTTACGGCCAAAGACAATACAAGACCAAAGGGTTGAAAACAGAACAAATCAGCCATGCGTGGTGAAAATAAATGACCATAGCACAAATCGATTATCATGTTTGCAGGCGTTCTATTTCACAGATGGGAAATATGCTTCAGGGCTGAAGCTATGAATAGCATGGAAATTTCTGCGGTTATTCAAAAAAGCCCTAAGAACAAAAAGAAATTTAATGTATTCTGCTAAAAATAAAACTCAATTACACGTTTCAAAATTAAACAATATTTGGAACAATTGAAAGGGCAACACCTTTTGACATCTTATATTATTTGTAAAATCACATCGTAGTTTTCTTACAAAAAGAAATAGGTAGACAATACTAGCGCTGTGTGTTCAAGTCCAATTCACGCGAGGAAAGTGTTTACAGTTTGAGCGTGTTTGTTGGGCTATGCTATGTCTTCGTGGAAGGCTGTTTTTGTGTGTGTGTATGTGCATGTTTTTAGATATCGTGACATGACCGTAGGACGTACCCTGATAATGAATCCTATTTGATTGTTTATAATAATCGCAACCTCGCTGCAGGCAGACTGCGAAGAGAGAGTCGCTTGACAACGGGAGGCACGAAAGGGAAGAGCCAAGAATTCATGTCTTAGCCTAAGCCCTGCACGTTATGTTTGTGAACACGTCATTTTCCAGTTGCCTTTTATTCGCCTTAAACGAGAGACTTGATCAACGCTGGGAAAGGTGATTCTTTCAACGCTTGCGTTAACAATACATATCTACTGTCTAGAAGCAGGTCTACAAATGGTACCATCCAAATCTGTTTTGCGCTACGCACCCTCTGTCCAGTGATACCAAATTCGCGACTACCCCTCCCCTCCCCCAGGAATTTAGTATTTAGGACTTGGTTTTACATTAGATATAAATTAATTTCAAATTTCCTTATTTTCTTGCAGGATTCATTTAATCTGCAAATATTTGCCGAAATGAAACTGATAGTAAGACATGCACTCATTATAATGCGAAGAATTCGCAAGATTAGATAGAGATTAGCTCAAGGCTGTTCATGTAATGATTCGAGCCTTTTTTTCGTCGTACACTGCCGACACATAGTCTGAGGCATCAAACAGAACGAATAAGAAAAACTTTGATAAATCTAATCTAAGAAGCCAATCATCTACCTTGCGTCTGCAAAGAGCTCCTGGCAATTGCAATCGTGTTAAGCAGGTAGAAAATCCTCTGTAAAGCCAGGATTAATGATCTCGGCGGTGATTCTCATAGTCGCAGTGAATAAAGGAGCGATAATCTTTCTGTCCGTTTCATGCTTCACTCTCTGATAATATCACCAAGCGGGTCGTTTTATGGCAACCCCATATCTCTAAAATAATCTGACCACCATCTTCTTTGAAGCGTAAAGATAATATCACTACGCTCTGGACAGCGTTAATAGATATAGAGGATATTACAGAAAGGCCCCGAAGTAAGACCTTCAAGTCCAGGTCTTACCCTTGGGACCTTTGGACGTTGAACGTTTATTTAATTGTTGAGTAACAATACCTTTAAGTGATTGAACCGTACTTTAATGACGACTAATAAAGCCTGCCAATAAATCAATACTGTTCTATCATTTTGCGAATAGTTTGAAGAAATACAAGACAGCTGAATCCAATATAAGAGTATTATCTTGGAATTCAAAGTGGCATCAGATACGTGGGTTCCCCCGGGGATATAATAAACCATAGTCCTATTCCTAGTCTGGCCCATCTATGCGATATCTGAAGTGGGAACTCTTTCTAGGTAATACAAGCAGGCTCGACGTCGTATAACAAACACAGGAACACAGGGATACCATAATCATAATCTTATAGAGGCCTCGACATAGTGTCGTTCTTCTTCATGTGTCCATTACTTTGTAGTAGTAACTAGTGGACTTTTCGACGTCCTCCGTTCGCCAACGATCCCTCATTTTCCGAACATTGGTCATCAATTTGACATCAGTGTTTCCAAATATGGAACCAGATATTGACGTATTTCGATTTGAAACTATTTGTGGAAAGTTCATGGTTTTATGAAGGATTTAGTAAAGTACTTGGGAGTGATTGAAATTAACTGATGAAAAAGAGGAAGTTAAGGATGGGCTGGGCTGCACCAGGCTTGCTTGTTGACTGTTTTCCGCTGTGATACAGTCATAACCTCCCGTATAAATCAACCTTATCTTGGCACCAGGTGGCTTCGAAAGCAAAATCCTATCTTACCTGCAAAAACTGATTTTCACTTTAATTTTCCTCTTTTCCTTGTTCTTTGGACGACTCTCGAGAGAAAAACAGCTTAGGTTAAGGTTGAAATTCCCATTGAAGTACTAAGGCAAGGATCTTCGTGACTTAAGATTCAGCCAAGTAATCCTCCTACAGTTCAGAGAACCATCTTGCATCTGTTTGATACGACTCATGCAGTATGATTAAGACATTCCTCTAGCCGAGGGAATCTTGCCATAACACAGCTGATGTTATCTTAAGTGAGTATTTAGTAAGCCATCTTTCGATCAAAGGAAAAATCTTCTCTAAATATACTTTACAGTTATTGCAAATAGTAAACTTGCCTATTCTCGTCGCAAAGGGCGGTTAACATTAGGATTAAGTCAAGAAGGCTCTCGAGGCAACTAAAGTGGCTTAACTTGAACGAAATCACGAGAAAACTATATTTTCCATTTAAGGTAATTACGAAAATTATGACTAAAGATAACTTCAGATCATCATAAACTCGGTGAGAGAAAAAGGCCCTTCCTTCGGTTCTGCTAATAAACTAGTTGTCGAGACTGAAAAAATAAGTCATATGCCAGTCGACAATGGAATAGAAAGTAATACTATGTACTTTAGAGAATGGCAAGAGATGCCATTTTAGATATTAAGAGATTCATACAAAGAGAATTCGTGTAAGGAAATGAAAATACTAAGTGTGAAATGAAAACAAAGTTAACGAAAGAGTGAAAAACCCGCGGATAAACTCAGCATTAAAAAGAAAATAACTGTCTAAATTAAATGATGATTAAATGATTATATGTTGTTAATTAATTAAATTAACAACTTAAATTATAAATGTTGTTAAACAATAATTAATAAGAAAGTGTTGTTTTTGTTCGAATAGCCTTGGCAAAAAGCAAATAATATTACTAAAGAAACTTTTCCACAAACTATCTTGATGTCAAACTAAAAGAAAATTTGACTCGATAAAGAAAAAAAGTTAAAGTAAGAATTCTACCAGTTATTTTCTGAGATGTGTTCAATCTATAAAAAAGTCGAAAAAGAGTTTTTTCGTCACACTATCGTACAAACAAACTATACCAAATTATCTTAAAGTTCATAGCTTTTTTTCAACATCAAATCAACCGAATAAATTCGTTCAACCGCTTAATGTTAAAGTCTGACATCTCGTACTGAATCTAGTAGTGTACTGAATATGAACAAATTAGCCTACTGACCTTGAGGATGACACTTCTAATGTACAACAGTCCTTCTCAGAATTAGTTAGTAGTGTTGTTCCTTATTCTGATTATGTTACTCTGTATTAAACCGTTCAAAGTCGTGACAGCTCATTTATATGTCGTGTATTGCTGACAATATAGCTTCCTTGTTTCATGGGCAGCTGTCTTATGCCCTTGTTTTACCGTCAGGAAATCTGCTGTTGCGTACTTCAACGTGGGTGAGTCGATGTACCTGCCCATATCATGCGCTGACAATATTTAAAATTCCTTTTTAATCATGAAATAGATTGAAAGATTCTTGAATAAACCAATATTTATTCCATGGAACATATCGATACTTTTTTTTTTAATGTTCTTGTATGTTTTTTAATCTTTCTGTCGCTATTTCTTTGCTTGTTTTTTAAGTTGCTGGACTGCGTTTTGAACTCTTTGCGAGGTTAATTCAACGAAGGTCATTAAGTTAAAAACTTTCTAACCATTAGAAAACTTAGTATCTCATTCCTTCACGCAATCTAACGGACGTTTCACGAAACACCACAAATATCTCGTCATTACGATCACAGCTACAATCCTCACCACACGTTTTGGGTGTTTTGTCTTGTTCGCCCTTGTGCCCACATCCCCTCGTTAACATTGCTATCCTATGTAGTCAGATTGATTTTCTATTTGCCCTTTCGACGTTAATTTTGATTCAGAGATTTATTGCTATCTTTTCGGAAACCCATCGCACACTTCATTGGTTCGTGAATAATAGTCTACGCACGGACCACATCCTTTCGTCTTAAAACTGTTTTTGTTCTTAAAGAAATTTAAAAATAATCATGTTTGGACTCAAAGTGTGAGCGTGACAGCCCTAGTTTCCGATTGCTAGATCGGGTCAGACACGATGATATTCGATCGGCTCCGAAATAGTCCGTCGTTTCCGATTGGCTTGATGTGTTAGACACGAAGGCGTTCGGTGGTCGCCGTAGTTTCCGAACGAACGGTCGAAAACATCCGATTTACGCACTTACTAAAAGCGGTTTTCTTGGAGATGCCATAAGAAGTTGTCAGCGACATGAAAGACCTCTCTGTGTATTTTGCAGTTCAACCTCAGTCCTATTGCAGAGCGTTCACGGGACCGATTCAACTATCAACTATGGACACAGTTTTACTTTATATCTTATGACCCAGTCTGTCACCGTCTTTCAGTGTACAACAATCGAATAATACATGACAGATTTTTCTATAGTCTAGAAGCAATTAAAATAGTGATGCACCTCAATAATTTCTGCTACCTTTAACCCAACTCGGCAAATAGGTGGTGTTGATGGAACTACATTTCCACTTGTGACGTAAAGTATGTTTTTTTTAAGATGAATATACTGAACAATTATCGCTGTTATAAGGAATTATCATTAATTAGTGGGGGTGCATCTCATTTTTTATAAGAAGATTTTTTCAACCCCTCCCCATGCAAGATGCAAAAAATGATCAAGCCCTCCCCTCAATGGACACCAAAAATGTGCACCCACCTCAAAACACTAACAAAATTTTGATATCCCTCCCCTAATATGAGGTTCATAAAAAATGATGACTCCCCTGGCAACCCCCCCTCCCCCGATATTTTATGATAAGTCCCTCAGCAAGGCTTGATAATAGTGATATACCACAAGTATTTTGACCTAATCGCCTTTAGGAGTTGTCGAACATGGTAACAGTTGACGCTGTTGCAAAGTTTATATAAGGGCAATGACACTACCCTTGATGTATCAACACTGGTATCAAGTATACTCCAATTAAGTGTCTTGTGTTATTGGATACCGGGTGTAGGATGCTTTCATTTAGTGATATTAATGAATCCAGTGAAAGTTGTTAGTAGAACATTTAGTACACACTTAAGTGAGGATAGTGAGGATACGGTGATGACAATGTCTGGCAAACTGACTCTATTGGCAGAGCAAAAAACCCTTCTAAATTCTAATACAAAATAGGCTTCAATGACGTAAAATCTATCTTTGATGTTTCAGCATGAAATCTTTAAAGTAGAGTTTGCAGCATTAATTCATGGCCTGTATCAGTTGAATCCTTCGGCTGAAGTTCGTGAAGTTTTGTTTCAAATTTATTTTCTAAAAATCAACTAAGCGAATAAGCTACTTTATGACATGGCAAGGTAATTCCAAGCGCTCTCATTTGGTAATTTGCGGTCCATAACGTACGCTTGCTTGATCCCGAGTGTACGTAAGTTATGGAACCTCGTTTTGCGAATAAGCTACTTTATGACATGGCAAGGTAATTCCAAGCGCTCTCATTTGGTAATTTGCGGTCCATAACGTACGCTTGCTTGGTCCCGAGTGTACTTAAGTTATGGAACCACGTTTTGCGAATAAGCTCCTTTATGACATGGCAAGGTAATTCCAAGCGCTCTCATTTGGTAATTTTCGGTCCATGACGTACGCTTGATTAGTCCCGGTATACGTAAGTTATGGAACCTCGTTTTTCCTCCACTTTTTTGGGCCACTGAGCAGTGGAAAAAACCTCGGTCCATAACTTACGGTACGACCCTCGTGCTAGGTTAATATAAGAGGTATTCATATTTGGTCTACCAGAATTGTTTGTTGAGTACTTTATAGCTACTTACAACTATTACAAATAGCACTTACTAAAGTCAATATAATCAAGATGCCCGTACATTGGATTGCGGAAATTCTCTTTCATCAATGCGAGTTCGAGTCAAGGATTTTTCTCCACTGTTACAATAATTTATCAAAGAGCTGAGTAATCACCACGTAAAGTAAAAAGAAATTTTTTAATCTTGAAGAACATAAACCTACGCCCACCAAGTCTCATCCGTATAGATTACTCACTCAGATGAGTGACGGCCTTGCTTGACCTCAATTGCATTCATTGCTATGGACGCGAGCACTCTATAAACTTCCCAGACAATCATTCTGTCATCACTGAGACGAATTGAAATGATGAGACAGAATTTTTTTCGGCCAGCGAATAACCAAAGGGCATGTATAATAAATATGTCGTCAATTGTATTTACAGATTTATCCTCAGTACCATTTATGGGTCAGAAATTGAAATAAAAGCCAGGAATTCCAGACAACCATTCAGTAACTCAGGAAAACCATTAAAATTCGTAAGTCACGAATTCTAATGAAAACCATTCGTAAGTCACGAATTCTAAAGGAAACCATTCGTAAGTCACGAATTTGAGAAAACCATTAAAAAAGTAATGAATTGAAATCCGCATACGTAACCAGGAAGCCATTTCTAAATCACGGATAAGAAACCTATTTGTAAGTCAGAAATTTCCAGACAAAGTAAACCATTTTTACGTCATTATTTTACCGGAGAAAAACGTAAGGAATGCCAATAGAACCATTCAAACGTCATTCTTCGTTTATTATTAACAAGAAAAATCTGGAGGGGAAATACCTCATCTTTGCTGCTATAAAATAGCTATGGGATACTTAAATAAATCTGATATGAAACAATGGCACGATGAAGGCTGTTCTATTTGTGGGTGGGCATTTGATGTCTGACTCCAAGGAAAACTGTCTGAAACTTTTGATCAAAAGACAAAAGTATTGAAGGTTGAAACCCATATTTCATAATTAAGGTAGTTCCGGAGCCTTGGATTTCGTTAATGAATTTTCTTGAAAATTCTGTCATTTAAAGATCATGTTAGGCAAGTCAAAAACCGAGAGAAAAAAGGGGGTTACCGTATTGGTTATAGAGCTATGCGATGTCGTACAAGTAGAAAGCAGAAAGGCTATTCTAGCATTTTGTTTAATAAAAATATTTCAAGTGAGTGTAAATATGATTGAAAGTAAATTCTAGAAGCAAAATTATATGCGCAGTTAAGAGCCTCTAAATGCGTACAGGGTTGTAAAAATGTGGAAAACTGACGATGATCTCGTCAATAGACATAGTATTTTTATTTTCTATGTCGCAAGAATAGTAAATGAAGCCTTAAATAAAA
>WUAP02200217.1:0-21216 GCA_015163945.2 Stichodactyla helianthus | reverse complement strand
GTCTTTCTCCTTTTTGAATGATGGATGCTTTGCGGCTGCAATACCTTATCACAGAGAAACTGGATGTGAAATCTTACGTATCGATTAATTCTAGTTGAGAATTGTCAAAGATTTTCAGAGCACTTCCTGTGCCGAGACTAACAAGGATTATAAATTAATTCATTTCTTAAGGTCGATCTTATGCGTGTGAAAGAAATAACCTCGTAAGCACAAGAAAAGGATGAACGTTATTCATTAGCACAAATCGATTTATCGATTTAAAAGGCCCTGTTACCCAGTTACACCGCAAATCCTTTTATCTGATACTTGTGTGCAACGCGTTGTTTGGTACAATGGTGTTATACGGTGGAATAGTCTTATGAAGTGACTTGTTCGCGACACAAATTTCGGTTGCACAAGTGGAAAGTAGTTCTACTTTTTATCGGAAACTTTTGTCAGGAAAAAAGCTTCACAAGACCGTTTCACCGTTTAACACCCTCGTGAACGACTTGCCAATGCCTTTGCACACTATTTTCAGTTAAAAGTTTAATTCACCGTGCAAAAAATAGCCTTAAATATATTTAATAGTAAAAACTAACGCAATAAATTTCCGACGTTTCGATGTCGCTGACATCCTTGTCAAGGTCTAATGTTGAAGTGTTCAGTGGAGTCTTATGTCTTAAAATCCCTTGAGATTGCATAGTTGGTAAAGTGTTAGTAAAATAGTTGATAGATATGATAAGCTTGAACACCATATGAATTGGTGGTTGTTTAAAACTGACGTTTCGGACGTTAGTCCTTCGTCCCGTCGGAGTTGAATGAAATATTTTTGCTCGCACGGAGTCTGACTGTACGTTCAGTTTAGGTCTTATTCTACGAATGTATACACATTTCATAGATAAGACAGTCCAGTTTTCCGGAGCATTTTTTAAGAACTCTGAAGTCATTGCTCAAATCAGGTACATCAATAAAACCGTGTTTGGACTTCATGTGCTTTCCGATTGTAGATTGTAGTGATATATTCATTTGTTATAGCTTCGAATTTGAACCAGTTTACATCCACATTGGGCTAATTCATAAGCCAAGTATTCACCAATACCACTAGAAGCTCCTGTGATCCAAACTACTTTCCCACCAAGAACAGAACATGGTTGACGACCGAACTTCTCGTGAAAGAGAAGAGTAAAATCTGCATCTTGATGGTACCAGAAGTAATAAGCAAATAAAGACACAAACACGATTAGAACAGCTACAAAATACTTCATGATAATACCGTTAGCTTAAGAAAAGATGCTGTTCTGTATCGCTAGTGTGACTGAGTCGTCTTCAATGCACTTTTAAAACGTTTAGTGGTAAACCAAAATATGCATGAAGCAGATCATTTCTCCAGTCACGCATGTCTCCTTTAGGGGGGGGGAGGGGAGGTTTTTGCATCAAATCTCATCGACTATAAAGATTTCGAGTCTTTCGCAAGTCTGGAAAGGACAAATAAAAGTGACAAAAGTCTAATATATTCTAAGTTACACGGGGGAGCTTTGGAGAGGGAGGGTCGTTCAAATCAGTCGAACCACATTCGGGACCATTCGACGGACCTTGCGCTGGGTTTGCGTGTGTGCTAACGGCTGTATAGTGAGGAGAAAAAGGGGGTTGGACAGACATGTATTTAGAGGAAGAAGGCTTAATTGTATGCCTAAAATCTTAAGTCAAGGGAGTACACTACATGTACGGTACGGTTCAGTTCTCCGTCGTCAGCAAATGCTGCCATAGAGTCGAGTTAATTTGCGAGATTAACTCGGCGAAGTCGCCCCTGTCCTGCGTTACTCTTTTGGCTTTTCAAATGAAACATGCAGGAGTTCTGCAATACGCAGCCAAGGATCTCTGAAGTATGGCCTTGTGGGCTTTGCAAATCCTTTTTTCTGCACACAAGTGCAATATATTTCAATTAAGGCGCTTTAATATAATCTGTAACTGGCAGTGTCTTTACAATGTTTGCAATATCAGCATTTTTGTAAACAAATCCGCCACCCGGATAGCTCAGTTGGTAGAGCATCGGTCTCTCGTGCGGGAGGTCGTGGGTTCAAGCCCCGGCCGGACCACCACTCAAGGTCTTATTTAAAATAACTGAGGAGAAGGTGCTACACATCTGCAAATGGTTAGAACCTTCAGTTCCTTGGATAAGGACTTTAAACCGTAGACCCTGTCTCCCATCCCTTCCTTAACCTGTATATGGGGGACATTAAAGAACCTGTTGAACTATTTACATAAGAGTAGGGGATTGTCTCCCGGTTCAACAGCCTACCCCAACTGGAGGCATAACATACTAAAATACTAATTATTCGCTCATGACTGTAAGCTGCGCGGCTGCCTATGACGCCTTAATATGCCATGAGCACGTCAAGTCCTCCACTGGATGATTGTAAAACGCATTGAGACAGTTGTGAAATGCGCTATATAAGTACCCCATTATCATCATCATCATTATTATTATTATAGTTAGCTTCGGATGCCGATAGCATTTTTCTTGTTCATCCGTCTTTCAACTCAGTTTTCAAGATTTCGTTTCAGCATGTTTCAAAACGTTTCATCTGGGCTACATTAGTGACGAGGAGGAAACTGTTAGGGTGACCTCTTGACACTGGCAAAGGTTTTTCAATTGATCAACAATTTATTTCTTTTTAAGCGCTTTTTACACGATTTCCTATCCACTCATTCCATGTACTCATAGCCACTGACATGGGGACCGCACTCTCAATATGAAAATGTTATTAAATCAAGCATCATTGTTCAATCTAAACGTCACAACAAATGAATCAAGTCTTGAGGCGGTCGAGCACTTTCTCAAAAACCCTGAAACGTTAATGGCTTGAATCAGTAGCTGGAATGAACCATTTCCTCCAAGGCAAAGGTCATTATTTATCACCTGGGGGGGGGGGGAGTGAGGTGGAGGATTTTTGATATCTGATTTCCCCCCCTGAAGCACTATGGGACTAGTGATTTCCCAAATTTAGGCTGTATTCATTTAGGGGGAGAGCAGGTGAAATTTTTCAATACCATCTAAAATTTTGGTCTCATCCCCTTCATTCTCTAAACAAACTAAAACTATAAACTATAAATATAGAATATATATATTAAAAAAAAGAAAAAGAAAAAAAAAGAAAGAAAGAAAAAGAAGAATTAAAATAAGAACCACCCACAAATAATTTTCAGGACCCACCCTGAATTTCACCTCCCCCCCGCCCCCAAATCTGGCATACATAATGATGCGTCTGTCGTTGTTTTATTGATCCCCACTCACGTTCTTTACAAAACCTTGTGATCCCCCCACCCCTCCCTGGACAGGGATTAGGACTGGTCCCTAACGGATTCCTCGGATTGATCAGTGCAAGTATTGTGATTGGATGATAACAAAATACGTACATTGTTATTGGCTAAGAACGTACGGAAGTTGTTAGGAGTGGCTAGACCAGGAATTTTGGATTCGGAGGGGGTGGGGGTGGGGCTATAATTTCAACTTTTCAAAAGATCCGAAATTTCGTTTTTGTTTGTCTTTTCGAGACACAAAATCATTTGCAAGATCGAGTAGTCGAAGTAAATCAATTCAAAATGGCAGAATAAGTATTGGGCGCGGAGGATGCGCTATAGCCCCCAGCCCCACTAGCTCCGGCATACGTTTCCCTAAAACGTTTCAGTAAAAATATTTCTAAGAAATATGATATATTCTGATTTTCTTACCAGAGATGAACAGAAGGCATATACTGCGCCATGTACATGGACATCAGAGGTGGCTGGGTGGATGGCCATACTTCTCGAAGATCATTCGCCATGGCAACAGTCATGAGCTCCGCACTTCGTTTGGCTGTCATGAAGGTTATCTGTGCATACTCATCAGGCATTTGTTTATAATCGGACGTCTCTTTATATGTCTGGATGTGTGGAAATAAGCTTTTTAGGAAAATCTGGCTTTGCTAATTGACCGGTTAAGGAAAGAGAATTTAAAAAACTCTGATCAAAACTGCGGACGAAACAAGTTCTGCGCATCGGTCCTTGCTTGCCTGTGTAGAGTCGCTTCTCACGGGGGGAGAAGCGGCTGTACAATGGCTGTGAAAAGCTCACTCTACGAACACGGACACGGTCAAGGCACAGCAAGGCACGTCAAAATTCTAGAAAACAACACGGTGGCGGCAAGGCACGCTTACAGCACCAATCGGGCCGCCAGCTTTTCACATTAATACGAAATCTACTCTGCGTACGCCATTCAGTTCTCGCCAGATTTCATGCATAAACATGTGCGGTATAATTTTCTTCGTCTCCTATTTTCAACAACATTTTAATGAGCTAGTGCGTTGAGCTAGTGCACTTGAGCCTGGATGCGCAGAAAAAGACCACGTGCCGTTGGGATAATTGTCCGCACTTACAACGTTAACGATATTTGTCAGTCTGTTTCCCAGAACTCCCGTCAGCACAGGACCAAACAACAGAGTTAACACTTTGATGTTCCTGTTAGCTGTCTCAAGACGAAGAGTGTTGAAATATCCCTGAAACATACCAATAAAATGACTTTTGGAGGGAATATTCTCGCTAAGCTCCGGCTGCAAATGACGCTACGCGGGAGCAAATAAATAATATTTCCGACAATAGTCATTTTATTATCATTATTACCAATAATCAAGGCCAAACTCTGGCTAAAATCTATCAGATAATGAACCAAGAACCAAATAGCTGTATGGCTGATAATGCATTAGCAGCTCACTGTGAGTCATTTGCGGCCCACTGAGCGCGTGTCTGCAAGATGTCGGTATTCTATTTGGCTGCGTATATTGGTATAATAATTAGGTAATAAAAGGTATTATTATATAGATATCAATGAAATATCAGGATTTCTCCTGTTTCTAAAACTTTGTACACAGAGTGAAGATATCATTTTTATCCTTCACATGTGAAGATATCACCGTTGCCATGACTACCCTTGTATTAACCAATCACAAATGGTCTTAAATTCTTTCCTGATCCTGGATATTTCATCGAGATTTATAAAATAAACAGAACATTACATGGTCGCTTGGAGATACAAATTTTATCTTCTCGTGTTGAATGTCATCAACACTTGAGGATATCATCAACACTCGAAGATAAAATTCGTATCTCCGCGCGCCCATGTAATATCCTCTATATAAAATCCCTGAGGATCTTTTCAATGCTACTGTCGTTGAGTCAAGAACAAGTATCATTGTGTAAGAAGAAATTATAAAAGAAAAAATGGACATCCTCAACCAACGAGGTACGCCAAATATATGAAACACCAGAATTGCAATCCTCCCCTGCTGGCTAGTTCTTTGCCCTTCTCCTGTAATCTTGTATGGACTTGTGGTACAGATAGACTCACTCTGGTTTGTTTTCTGCCTTTATTGTCCTTAAACTCGCTTGTTTTCTCCCTCTCACTCTCACAGTTTCTCTTTCTCTCCCGGGTAACTAGGGAGGGGTAGGTTCCTCTCGCTTACCTGAAGACCAAATTTACTGGCGCTGTAGGCTGCTAAGCGAGGGAATCCTGCAATAAAAAATACGTGAGTTCACACTGAAAGCCAGAACCACTAGTTAGAAGTTATAGCAGAACTACTTTACCATAGAAAAATGCTATGACATGAATTACTCTACTGAGAAACTGAAATATCTTTTGTCACGCAAATATATTGTTACGCGCAGCGTTTTTCCAAGTAGAACTTATTTCTACTTTTCGCTGCGAATTCAATTGCAGTGCAGCAACTCGCGACTTCGTTGCACAGTGTATCATTCCTTTAGGAACTTTTCTCACAATTTTAACACGTATGTGCATGCGCACATTTTCGTAATCATCCCAGATGGCGGCTATTACGTGTTCTCCCCAGCCTACCTCGGTGAGAAATCATTGCAAGTTGCTCAGTGAGAGCGCATTGCAGAGGAACATCTCACCTCGGCAACTGCAAAGCTGCAATTTACAGTGTAACAGTGCACTACTGAGTCTGCGTGCGTCGCTATTACTTATGCTTATGCCGCTAGTTTGAACAAGGGTTAAGTCCGCGGATGCAGCTTAGGTTGGTTTTAGAGTGCTTTGCTTTCTTGGTTCTTACCGAATTTCCCAAAGATACTGCTCACTACAACGACCTGACCTTGTTTTCTCTTCAGCATGTGAGGAAGAACAGCTTTGGTCAAAGAAATTGTTCCAAGCAGATTGATGTCCAAAAGCCTCTTCTCCACTTCAAAAGGATTTTCTTCCACTGGATATAGCTGCCTCACTCCAGCATTGTTGACCAGTACATCAATCTTTGAAAGAAACAAATATGAGAGGAAACTGTACAGAGTCGACCTAATTAGTACCTTTTTAGCTTGAGCGTAAAGTTGCTCATTTAAGACCACGTGTCAATCCCTTGAGAATGTGATTCTTTGTTTAAGGCTTATCCATATGGTGCATTTTAAAGATACTTGTGTGCTTAATATTTTGCACCCTTTACACTTCTATTTTTTTACTTCCAAAAATAGCCGAAATTTACTGAGAAACTTTGCAACCTGCTCTCTCCCCCTTAGCGCGCCAAATTTAAAATCCCTTCAAACACTTAAATTAAGAACAAAGACCTGGTATCAGGTCTTTGTCCTTTAAGTGGTTATAAAGCAGCCTTTAGTTTTACTCAAGTTAAAGTAAAAGATCATTTGAATCATGTTGTTGACTGTTGTTACTGATCTAAACAACCATCAGTAAACTATAAAGTGGCCTTTAGTTTTATTCGAGTTCTAGTCTAAAGTCAAAGATTACTGGAATCATAGTTGTTGTTGGCTGTTGTTAGCAATCAGTAAACTATAAAGCGGCCTTCAGTTTTTTTAGAGTTCGAATCTAAAGTCAAAGATTATTTGAATCATGTTGTTGACTGTTGCTAGTGATCTAAACAACCATCAGTAAACTATAAAGTGGTCTTTAGTTTTATTCGAGTTCTAGTCTAGAGTCAAAATTATTCAGTCATAGTTGTTGTTGACTGTTGCTAGTGATCTAGACAACCATCAGGAAACTATAAAGCGGCCTGTAGTTTTATTCGAGTTCTAGTCTAGAGTCAATGTTGTTACTGATAGACAACTATTAGTAAACTATAAAGCGGCCTTCAGTTTTATTCGAGTTCTAAAGTCAAAGATTACTGTCTAAAGTCAAAGATTACTGGAATCATATTTGTTGTTGATTGTTGTTAGCAATCAGTAAACTATAAAGCGGCCTTCAGTTTTTTAGAGTTCGAATCTAAAGTCAAAGATTATTTGAATCATGTTGTTGACTGTTGCTAATGATCTAGACAAAAGTAAACTAAAGCGGTCGTCGAATAGCTTTTTGTGCTTTACTGATGAGAAACAAGAATTACTCGAGCTGATGTTATTTTTCTTAACTATAGAACTCTGACAATGATTGACAGCTGTGCTTTGGAAAGTGGTATCTATACCAACCAATCAAATTCATCACGGTTAATCGTACGTAATAATTTATGCCATGCAGGTTTAGATCTTTTGTCCGTAAGTAAATGTCCGCGAAAACAATAGAACAGTGGCGGATCCAGGATTTTTCAAAACGGGGTCCAGATTTTCCACTTCTTTGTTTTTACTATATGAGTGCTGTTCGTTTGAATACAAATGATAAAACTTGTCTCACCTTATTTAATTATATGTTAATCGGTCATCAGTCAAAACGAACGATAGCTTCAGAAGATATTTTTCTTGATATCCAAAAATTTAAACCTTACACACACACACACACACACACACACAAAAAAAAAACGGGTGCAGCGGAACCCTTCGCACTACCCCTAGATCCGCCACTGTAGAATTCTGTGCCACGATGGTTCGAGGTCATTTAAGCGAATTCGTAGGGGATTTATAATCCCAGAAAGGCATAATCCGCCAAGACAATGAAAATCATATGCGAATCTAGTAGGATTTGTAAAACACGCCTTGATCATTCCAAGGTCCTTTATAGGGTTCGACTTTTTGCTACTGCGCACGGTAAGGCCACACCCTGGAATTGAAGACATACGTTAACCAGTCACATCACACGAGATTTCTTCTCGTCCAATCAATACATGTCCGGAAACTGCACAATCTCATCCCCCGAGCCGCTCTTTCTTATTGTGCACGCTCGACGAAATATCTTGACCAAGAATGAGCGGTCTGGGAATGAGATTGGGAACGCCAATACCGTACGTTTTTCAAAGTTACTTTAATTCTGCTCTATAAACTCCCTTGAGGACGTCGATAGCTTACCTTACCAAAATGCTTTATCACGTGACTTGTCAGTTCTGAATGAGTCGAGAACTGGGTCAAATCCAATGGAAGAACCAAGATGTCTTTTGCCTTGTCATAAGAGGAATGCTTTTCTAAAGGACCATTGTAAAGTAAGAATATTACTCAATTTTCTAATGATCGTCAGTTAGGACTGTCATCATCCAACTAGTGGGAGTGCGCATTGGAACAACCAACTATAATCGAAATAAAGTCATATCAGGCACAATACCATACTTGGGCTGCCTGTAGCTAAATTAAAGAGTAACACGCGTAACGTAACAGCTATTGTTAAGTCTCTTTAATTGACAGGTAGCCCAGTAAACGCCTATTGCAGTGGTAGCTCAGTAAACACCTATCTCAGTGACAGGAAGCCCAGTGAACGCCTATCTGAGTGACAGCTAGCTCATACAGTGGATACTTAGTACATCTGGTTCCGAATCAGTTGTTGCATGGCCCGCATAGTACACAGACCTTTTTCACAAAGCAGCCATATTTATTCCCTTTGCCGAGTTTCATATCGTGAGGGACTGAGTACTAGTCCTTAAATTGTTGATGATGACAACACAAAGCTCACACAGACAGTAAGGGCACATCGAACTTTACAAAATTACGAAGTTTGGTGTTAATCGGATCAATATTGAACGACTCGGCAATGAAAATAAAAACCTTTGGTTACGCCACAGGGAGACCACAGCCATTGTTGAAGACCGTATCAATGGAGAGTAATGCTGTGTCACGCGATTACTCGACCTAGTAAAACCACGAGTATCTTATCTTAACGGTCTGTTCGTTGCCCGGTGAGGTACGTTGTTGGACTCTCGGGTTTCGACTTATTGGATTAGTGATAAGCCCCTCACCGGATTGGTTTAAATTCAAATTTCAATTATAAATCAACTGTTTAACGTTGGTAGTAAGCTAAGAAGAGGACAAGGGATGAAACTCTTATGATTTTTTGTTTTATCTGCGCCTAGAGTAAGGGGGGACGGAAACGGAAATGAATGTACTTGTTTATATTTACAGTGTACTTGTTTATATTTACAAGGGTACCCCATACCGTAGAAGGAAAGACCTGGAATCAAAAAATATTGAATTAGTAATTTGGATAGAAATTTGTCCACCAAAACGTCCAGCTCATTTAATTTGCTATGCATATCGATGTCCAGATTATATCACCTCATGGTTGAAAAAAATTCGAAGCCCAAATTACAAATACATATCTCGAGGGCTGCTCTTGGGTGACTTTAATATTGATATATTAGTAAACGATTCTTCCAGTGAATCTTGGATGGACCTGGCCGAAAATTTCCAGCTGCAACAACTTATTACAGAGCCTACTAGAATATATATCTCTACTACCTTTATTGATCATATTTTTACTTCATCCTCTGCTAAAGTCAGAAGAGTTAAAGTTCCCAAGATAGGTCTGAGTGATCATTTTCCTACATGTGTTGTATTTAAAGATGCCTTTGGAACCAAACACTGCCATACAAGTATCAAGTACAGATCTTTTAAGAACTTTGATCAGCAACAATTTCTTTATGATCTTAATCAATGCCAATGGAATTTAATTGACAACATGGTCATTGATAACAGTTTAGAAAACTGTTATAATCTTTTTCAAAGTGTGATTAATAAACATCTGCCTTTAAAGACAAAAAGAGTCAAAAGAGTCAAACAACCAGAATGGATAACAGATGAAATTCTCCAATGCATGCATGAAAGAGACAAATGTAAAAGGAATCAAGATTTCCAACATTAGAGAGTTCTACGTAATAAATGTGTCTCCTTGATTAGAGAAGCTAAGAAATCCTACTATCAAACATCTATCAGTAGTAGTAAAGGTGATTCATCTAATGGAACTCTGGAGACACCTTAACCAGTTGGCTCTAAACGAATCCAAGTCTACTCCAACTACTTTGAAGGATGGAGATGTTGTTCTCACTAGTACATCTGACATCTGTGAGTGCCTTAACAAGTATTTCTCTACAGTGGTTAACCAGTACCTACCTGCAGCTGATCAATCTCCAGATTTTGGGAAACTAAAGGACTATGTCAACGGTAAATTACCCGAAGATGTATTTCTTTCAATACCTCCAATAAGTTGTGATTATGTCCTTAAGTCTCTCACAGAGTTGGATCTGCACAAAGCTACTGGTTTGGATGGTCTGTATTCAAAAGCCTTGAAAATTTCAGCCCCAGCTATTTCAAGTTCCTTAACTGCTATCTTCAATAGAAGTATCTCTACTGGCTATTTTCCAATGAAATGGAAAACTGCTAGAATTATTCCTATTCACAAATCTGGAACTCAAACTGATAAGAATAAGTACAGACCTATCTCCATCTTACCTATCATAAGCAAGTTTCTGGAACGACACGTTCATATGTGCAGTGATTATTTGTCATCCTATAATCAATTATACACAGTCCA
Organism: Stichodactyla helianthus; assembly: GCA_015163945.2. NCBI lineage: Eukaryota > Metazoa > Cnidaria > Anthozoa > Actiniaria > Stichodactylidae > Stichodactyla > Stichodactyla helianthus. The sequence goes on along the minus strand of WUAP02200217.1, from coordinate 10,523 downwards.
ATCAGGTTTTCGACCTACACATTCTTGCGAAACTGCTCTCCTTAAACTTGTAGATTCATGGCTGAGTAACATTGAAAATGGTCAACTAAATGGTCTTGTCCTTGTGGACTTTAGGAAAGCTTTTGATATGATAAATTTGGAAATGCTCATCGTCAAACTTGAATGCTACCCCCATTTTGATCACTTCTTGATTAAATGGATGCGTTCTTATCTAACTGGTAGAAGTCAATGTGTACGAATCAAAGACCAAGTTTCATCTTTAGCCCCTGTGTCCTTTGGTGTACCCCAAGGTAGTATTCTCGGACCTCTGCTGTTCATCCTATTTGTGAATGATCTACCTCTACAGACCAAGCTTCATCTTGACCTCTACGCTGATGATTCAACTCTGCATACCAAGGGCAAATCAATTGATGAACTTAATACTAATCTTTCATCTGCTGTGGATGATCTTCAGTTATGGTGCTCTTCAAACGGAATGGTTGTTAATGAAAGCAAGACAAAGAATTTATGGATTCCTAATCTTAAACTATCTATCACAAGAAATGGTCTTCATTACAATGGAGTTATCCTATATAATAGTTTGCCTGTTGATATTAAATCTACAAAATCAATTAAGCTTTTTAAGCATAAGGCATATAAATATTTTCTAGATATGTTTATAATTTCTTATTAGCTTTTTTATTTTTTCCTTTTTTTAAATATATTTTATACTTAATTTTTTCTTTGTGTTTTTATAAATACTTTTTAAACCTTTAAATAAAGTTCATCATCATCATCATCATCATCATCATTATTATTATTATTATTATTATTATATTAGATTCTCTCCAGTTGTCGGTTGTTCCACTGGGTAATTTTGTTCTTGTCTCAGCCGCAACTCCCCGTAGCTTAGAGACACAACACTTTCCGCAACAGATGAGCAGTTCCAAGAATGGCCGATGATTGCACACTTCCAAGGAAGTCGGGTAAATCTAACTTGCAATACCAGGCCTTTGAACTTTTCGATATGCTTCCAAGAGCACCAATCGCAATAGGTATTATTGTGACTTTCGAGGCTCCATGAATCCTTCTGATTTCAAATGCCAGTTCCTGGTACTTCTCAACCTTCTCCTCCTCAGTCCGAGTGATGTTCTGGTCCGCTGGCACAGCTATATTCAATAAGTGTCCATTTCTGTGTGTCTTTATGCACTAGAGTAATGTCTGGCCGATAATGCTTCAGTTTTTTGTCTGTGTAGATAGTCATGTCCCAGGTAACCCTCACCTCTCCATTTTCTGCGATTGATAAGAGCTGGTGGTCATACCACTTGTCAGCACACTCTATCCCATGTGATACTTCCTGCACATCTCCCAGTGTACCCGCAGGCCCACCTTATCGTGGCGCTTCCTATACTCTTTCTGGGCTAGCTTCTTGCATCCACTGACAATGTGTCTTACTGTTGCAATGGCGTCTCCACACAATCTACATAGTGTTGTCTCCGAGGTCTTGTCTATGCTGTACTTGATCGAGTTTGTTCTTAAAGCCTGTTCTTGAGCCGCCAGAATCAAACCTTCTGTCTCCTTTTTTAAAAAACCATTCCTTAACCATCTCCAAGACTCCTCTCCAGCTTCATCTGATATCTGTTGGACAAACTCTCCGTGTAAGGCTTTCGCCTTCCAGTTTTTAACTTTCTCTTCTTTCCTCCTCCTGTCATAGTCCTGCAGGCTCTCTTCTTCAACAGTCATCTTCTCCTTTAGCGCAGCTTGACACCGTCTTCACATAGTCTAAATGGCTTGAAGCATTCTCTCTGTGCTCTCTCTTAAATAGCTATGAAGGGATTTGCTCTCCCTCCTTACACACTCCTCGATGGCAATAAGTCCTCTGTCCCCTTCCTTTCTCGGCAAGTACAGCCTCGAAACATTACTCCTGGTGCGCAGACAGCCATTCATTACCATGATCTTCCTAGTTCTTCTATCCATATGGGCAACCTCCTCCATTGTCCAATCCACAATCCCTGCGCTGTAACGTACTACACCTACAGAGGTATTGATGCCACAGATCAAATTTCCTCCGTCCAATTTTGATCTACACAAATTCTTGACTCTTCTGATATACTCCCCTGTTATCTTGCCTTTCATCTTAGCATTGAGAGTTTGATCCAACTGAAAAATGCCAAGATATTTATAGCCTTCTTCCTCTACTCTCTCAATGTGCTGGTCGTCGGGTAAGTCTATTCCGTTGCTACCAACTTGTCTTTCCCTTCTCATTTCCAGGACAGCACACTTTTCTAGACCAAACGACATCTTAATGTCTTGTGAAAAGATCATTACTAGATGATCTCTGCTAGCTCCGTACAACTTCAGATCATCCATGAATAGCAGGTTATTATTATTATTATTATTATTATTATTATTATATAGCCGCCGGAAGTCACCGTGTTCCATTGCAAGAAGTTAACATTAGCGTACAACATCGGAGTACAAATTCGTTCAAAGACAACCAATAGTAGGTCACAATCATTTGACTTTCAGCTATATTTATCGCCGATAGAATAAAAAATCAATAAAAATTTTAAATGATTTTCCAGGCTTATCAAGAATTATTCCCAAGTGCCTAGAGCAATTACGTCGGTAAGCTCTGTTCTTTCAAAATACAGTGAACAATCATCGTCAAAAAAAGAGAATTGATTGTCGTATGCAGACGAAATCGGAAGACTTATAAGAAAGATCTTCCCTGAATGCAACAGACTACGACCATCTTTGATGCCCGCAAACGAATGTACTGTCCTGGGATTTAGCTAGCTTGGCTTTGTTGCAACAACCAATTCCAGTGGTGCACGTTACGGCCACGCGGCTGTGCCTTGCAGAATCCTGGCAAATGTACGACAAAAGAAACCTCTTTTCGACACCGGCTTTGCCCGTCAAGAAGAGATTATGCCCTTACTGAGCTAGTTCAATGGCACGTTTCTGATCTCCCGTAAAATTACGGCCATGTGAGGGGATAATATAAAGTATATTTGCTTTCTTCCTTTCGCTCGAGCAGCCAAATGCGGCAAGATAAAAACTAAAAACCGGTAATCCCTCAACTACTTACGATTCCATCACAGGACAAACGGCTTTGAAGTAATGTTCGAGATGATTTGAAACAGAAGGATTATTTTTAAACGAAATTGATAATAACAGTAAGCAAGTTAAACAACTGTTACTTTCGTGGTATTTTTCAAAGACTGCATGAAAAAGATAATTATATGCAGAACGGAAGTAAAATATTTGTTTTTAATGACTTAGCTGTCAAATTTACAAGATTGAACAGAGGTGTATAATCGTTCTATTTAACTTCCGTCCCCTCTTACTCTAGGCGCACACTGAACTAAACCAAGCTTTTAATTTGTTGCCGATTCATCAGCACATAGGACCATACTGATTATTTTTGTTGATACCTTACATTAGGCAATCTTTCTGAACATCAAAATTTTTTGGGATTAAAGCTTACAGGACATTTCACGATTTCCCCCCCCCCCCCCCAGTATTTTGATTAGAGGGGTCCGATTTAAGTTTTATCCCTTCATGTCCTCTTCTTTGCTTATAGCCACTCTTGAGGGTTGTCCAATACTCTGACAAATTTATGCATAACATTGTATTGTATTATATCCATATAACAATAGATTAACAATACAATACAATTGAGAACGACGCAATACACTACAATACGATACAATGCTATGCATAAATTTGTCGGAGTATTGGACAAGTTAGGACATAAGATACTCGTGCTTTTACTTGTTTTGTGTCCCCAAGGTAAAAGAAAACAAAAGAGTTATCCCGGCTAGCAGGGACAACTCGCCTTCATATAAACAGCCCCTTGGTCAAGTATGGTGCGTCTAGTGAACTGCATGATTGAGCGTCACGGGTCACCAAGTTAAATTCAATAAGCTAAATCATTTAAAAACTACGTGAAGCTAAAAATAATAATTAAAATTAAAATTAAAAAAGCGCAATCCTGATTGTTGTTGTTTTGTTGTTTAATTTTGCTAGAACTTTTATAATCATTCGGTTCGAGGTTCGGTATACATTATAAACTGAGGGACTTTTACATTGAATTACCTCTCTTTTCGATTCTTGCTGTGGTATAAACATGCAAATTTCATCATTAAAATTGATCAACCGCAAATACGATTTTGATTTTTTTTCCATTCGAGAATTGTGTAATAACTTTCCAACTCTTTATTGTACTCCAAAACTTCACTAGATTCAAGGAATTTACATACCACTACAAACGTGCCATGCGTTCAAGGTCACTTCAATCACGTGATTATAATTGAAGGTCAACGCTCCCGTATTTCCGGTTATCACCACAATTGCCAATAGTCAAATAGATCAAAGGCTCCAACTTGAGCTATATTTTGAACTATACTTCAGTCTATCAGTCTAATAGGCTATTACAGCCAAAGGACATGAAGCATGCCCCCCTAGACCCATTAATGATTTCATTATTCGAATATTAATTTTAAAAACACGATAACATTTTTAATTCTTGACAGGTTTCGGCTTAACTTTAAACATCTTCAGAATGAGGTAGATATTATTACAAGCTGTATTTACAGGTGACTTAATGCTAATTAGACTATTGATGATTGAATATATATTCGAATATTGAGTTGATCATCCACTCTGAGTTTTCATAAAATAAAACCGAAAACTCCTGACTTCAAAATAAATTCTCTACTCGAATGTTGATCTGAAATGCACGCAAACTTCATACTCAGGGACTGCGGAGACGGGGGGGCTGGGGGGGGACTGAAGCCCCCCCACTTTTTACGAGAATGACATACATGCTTTACTATCAAGGGGTAAGGATTTACTAAGCTAGCCCTTGGGTGGGTACAAAATGAAGACCGAAGACCGAAGACCAAAGACCAAAGACCAAAGACTGAAGACCGAAAAACGAAGACCCCCCAAAATTACTGGAAAAAACGAAAACCCCAGCCGAACTCCTTTCTGACTGTTAATTTCTTTACTTTGCACTTGGCTTTGGAGTTGAATTGACGGTCTACAACATTTCCGGCTTTTTTTTCCAGTAATTTTGGGGGTCTTCGTTTTTCGGTCTTCGGTCTTCGGTCTTCGGTCTTCGTTTTGTACCTCTAGCCCTTCAAATTTCAAGCTAGCCCCCACTTTCAGAACTGCTCCGCGGTCCCTGATACTAGCCTTTTCTGTGGAGTTTTCCTACCTATTTACGGCACTCGTTGAGGAATCCAATCAACATGCGAGTAGAAAACAGATTTTGAAGTTTGGAGTCTTCGGTTTTGCAAATGAAAACCCAGATCGAATAATCAGCTCAATATTCGAATAATGAAATCATTAATGAGGAGCACGCTTCATGCCTTTGACTGTAATACATAGTTATTTATTTCGTCAAAACAAGTGATCTTTATATCATTTTATTACCATGCTGTTAAATACTCCTAAAACAGGGTTCGCACTACTAGAAGATTATAAAATTCCAGGTGTTTTCCAGGAGTATTCCAGGGTATAAATATAAAAATTCCAGGGCCCTTAACGTTGAAATTTCATGTCAGAGAATTCAACAATTTTTATTTTTCTAATTAATCTAATACTAATAGAAAATTCAAGGAGTTTTCCAGGAGTTTTCCAGGGCCCTTGGAAGAAATTTTCTAAAGCTTTTAGCAGTGCGAGCCCTGCTAAAAGCTTTAGAAACGTCAGAACAACAACATGAGGTTGGGTAAAGTGTGTATACTTGATGCTTCGACAAAACAGAGATATTTACCTGCACAGGCGTCTCTGACTCTCTCCAGTTCGTGTTTTCTTCGTGCAGAAAGAACCAGTTTACATCCACATTGGGCTAATTCATAAGCCAAGTATTCACCAATACCACTAGAAGCTCCTGTGATCCACACTACTTTCCCTCCAAGAACAGAACATGGTTGACGACCGAACTTCTCGTGAAAGAGAAGAGTAAAATCTGCATCTTGATGGTACCAGAAGTAATAAGCAAATAAAGACACGAACACCACTAAAACAGCTACAAAATACTTCATAGTGTTGTAATGAATTTGTTAAGCTTTATACAAATCAGATATCAGTTGGATCTCGTGATCTTCCAGTAGGGGGGAGGGGCGGATCAAGCATTTTTAAGGAGGAGGCGGGGTCGATGATCGCTGAAATGACGAAAGAATTCAAATTCTCTACCGACATTATTGTTCGTAGTCTCTTTTTATTCAATTTCACAGATATAGCGAATCAACATCTTTTTTTAAACTGGATTTTATCTATTTAACAATCAGGCTTCGTGCGAAATCACGCTTGGTGGCGCGAAACGACTGACATTTCTTTGACTTTTTTTGTTGCTTAAATGAAAATTTCTGAAACTTTGACAGTTGATAAAACAATATTAGACACACAAGTAAACGAAAAAAAGGGGGGTCACCATTCGATCTTTCGAGTAAAATGACTTTTAAGTCGGTGATTTCGCGCCTATCATGAGCTGCGTGACAAGATATCAAGAGACAAAAACAAAATAATAATTTAGGCCAAAAACTTACACATCATTGTGGGAAAAGGTATTAGAATGACTTTGTAACTAATAAACTGCTTTCAGAACGATTCTTTTCTAAGGGGTAATAATCAATGTAATCTAGTTTATTTGGGCTATAGTTGATGTATAATTACTGTACAAACCAGCTCCGGCGTTTATATTGTTATATGAGTTAGTCTAATTTCTTTTTAAGGGCCTTACGTTACAAGCACCACTTAAGTGATACGTGTATAGGTAACCGATATTACAAAACAAGTATACCCTGCGTGGCCAGGCTCTACGTCCAATAGATAAAAAAAGTACGAATATTTTTAGATTTTTCGTCGATTCTGTGTTAATCTAACCAGGGAAACGCTGCTTAATGTAATTAGATTCAATTTCTTGACTTTTGTGACGGGGTCAATAACTTGACTCCAGTGAAATATTACTAGCAACGTGTCAATCATGGCTGAGGACGCTCAAGACAAAGAAGATTTTGTTCTTGAAAAAGAAGAAGTTAAAACCAAAAAGGGGCGACGAAAGAGAACCAAATGTGTCACTGTCTGTCTCGTCACACTGATTATTTTTCTTATCGTTCTCGCGTTCATCGGTGGCTATCTCGTACGCCGTGGGATTGCTGGTACTTGCGAAGCGTCTCGCGGTACCGTAAACATAGCCGATACCGAGAACTTGTATTCTGAAGCGATTGATGGAGTTTCTCCGACAAACCTGGAAAAACAACTCAAGTAAGCTTTCAATGAACAGCTTTAATCGAATCTTAGAAATTTTTATTTAATTTCACTGTTTTTGGCAGTTAATTTGGCAACCATACAAGCTTTCTTTGCACAAAGTGCTTCGTATTCAAATCAAGTTTCTGTTTTTCTTAGAACCTAATTTGCATAAATTAGCGTCCATATCGACGAAAAATTAGTCCTAGGCCCACGAAGTCCTTGTCAAGTTTGTTTGCTTACTTCGAAGAGTCATACATCATCGTGAGTCACTAGCTTTGCTTTAAAATGCACTAAATCCTTCTGCTCGCAGGCCTTTTTTAAAAGCTGTCATTTAGTGCTTTTTTCTTCTAGCAGGGTCCTGCTTTCCTGCCAACAAACGGAAAGGGTGACTCTCTAGCAGGGAAAGTCATTGACTGGTAAAATTTTCGATAAAAATCCTCGAGAGGTCAATGGTCACTCCGTAAAATATCTTTGAGACGTTCTTTATTTCGATATCAGGTATTTTTCAAGCATTCCCCACATTGCGGGCTCAAACGAAAGCCATCAACAAGCAATCTACTTCCAGGATCGCTTGAAGGAATTCGGATTTGACAGCGCAGAACTAAAGCGATACGATATCTTACTGTCGTATCCAAACAAGCCAGGGATCGTATCGTTGTTGGAGGATGATGGTACTGTGTTGAGTTCATCGGTGCCTTACGAGAAAATACTCGACTCGGCTGAGAATGACTCTCGGGTTGTCAGTCCATTCAATGCATATTCACCATCTGGGAACGTCAAGGTAACTGAACTATCATATTCTTCTTCTATTCTTATCCCATTCGTAAGTTAAAGTTAGTTAAAGTCCTACCCACGCCGAGTGACGTATAGGGCAGCGCCTATCTCCGTTTCCATAGCCCTAGGCCACACGGCTACATAGGTAGTGAAAGCCACAGCAGGGGGCTGGTCCGCTGGTGGCTCCTTGTGTTTAACTTCCATACCCCATACCATTTATGCTGAGTAACAAGGTGGCAGGCAGTATGTTCCATTTTTAACGTCTTTGGTATGACGCGGCCGGGGCTCGAACCCGCGCGACCTCCCAGTCATGAGGCGGATATTCTACCACTAGGCCACCTGACTGGTTATCCCATTCATAAGCTATCGTTTTATATTGCTTTTGTAAAACATCTTTTTGTTTGTCGCTGTTTTAGTGCGAGCGTGTCTCTGTTCTCTGATATAAACACGGTAGCCAGCCTATCAGCACGCGCGTCATGATATCTCATATATCTTATAATGAAAATTAAAACAGGGAAAGTTAATATACGCTAACTATGGGCACGAAGATGACTTCAAGTACTTAGAGAAAGAAGGTGTTAACATCACAGATAAGGTAGTTATTGTCCGTTACGGAAAACTGTTCCGTGGCGGAAAGGCACAGAACGCCGAAAGAAGAGGCGCAAAAGGTTTGATAATCTACTCGGACCCTCAAGACTACGCTTCCGAAGGAGTCAACAAAACCTATCCTGATTATCGCTGGTTATCGAGTGACGGCGTTCAGAGGGGAAACTTGATGATGGTTAAGGGAGATCCGCTGACTCCTGGATACCCTGCGACTGGTTAGTAATTGTTCCACCACCAACAGTCTTTCTCAAGACTACACTCACCCGGATGATCACATTTCACTTTCTATATATCTATATATATTGTTTTACTAGGGTAAAGTTCAAAACTCTAGCGGTGATTTTGGTGGTGATGATAATGATGCTTGTGGTGATTGTAGATAATGCTGGTGGGGATGATGATGATGATGACGATGACGATGATGATGATGATGATGACAAAGCAGTTGCACCCCCTGGAAATATTTTAAGAAAAACTATCGCCTTACTTCCTCAGTCTCCTTGGTCTTTCACAATATATCGGTCACATTTACTAATGTCATTTCTGTCGTCTTTAGAGGGGATTTACAGAGTTCCCAAGGAAAGTCGTCCATTTCCAAAGATTCCCGTACAGCCAATATCCTGGTCTGATGCCACACCCTTACTAAAGTACGTATTGTTTAGACCATCACGAAGGCAATTATTTTGGAATTCGAATCACTGGCCAGTAAAAACAGACGTCCTTTCGCTTCCCACTCTATTCATAGTTCAATTAATCCTTAGTTAGTTAAATTAATCCTTAGTTCAATTAATCCTTAGTTACTGCAAAAGTCCATAACTTCTGGTGACTGTTGCTACGTCTGGGTTACGGAACCAAAACAAATGTTGCATGGCTGCTAAAATTATATATTATTAGGATTGATGCACGCATCATAAGAATACATTTGAAGAATCGGCAATAATAAAAGCTGAAAATCTCCTTGAAATCGAGAGGTTTATGATGTTGTTATCCCTTTGGGAAAACTGTGACGCCCTGATTGGTGGAGATATTGTCTCAGTGGATTTGTGAATTCCGTGAACGTCTTTCTCTCTCTCTCTCTCTTTCTCTCTCTGGCTAGCCAAACAGTTCACTTGAACTTATAATGTTTCAATCAATCGTTAGAATGCTTGCTCTATTTCTTTAATTATTTGATCTTAGAACTCTGACCGCAAGAAGAGCTCCGACCGAATGGCAGGGAGGCCTGGGATTTGCTTACAATATCGAGATGGCTTTCTCGGATACAAGGTTTGTTGGTTAATAATTCCTTAAAGTTATTAGGGTACGTCATTATCGTGACCCCTTTCTTCACATTAGCGAAAGAGACAAAGGTATCCCTGCTTACATAATAGTCATAGAAGTTGCTTTCTTACAGGTCGGTTTACACTAGCAATTTCGTCGCGCGACTTGAGCCGCGAGTTTTTATTGTTTTGCGATAAAAGTATTGTTTGTGTTTGTCATTACTGCAGAGAAGTAAAGGTGGAAGTGTCAAACAGAATGGAACAAATGCCAGTATATAACGTTATTGGTACTATTCAAGGATCGGAAGAACCAGGTATTGTAACTTCAATGAGGACTGGTACGCAAGGACTATTTCCCCCGGGGGGACTAGGGTGGGATCATAGACAGACAGACAGACATGATTTTATTGGCACCTTATAGCATAAGTTACATCATCATATAAAATCTACAAAATCAAGCGATAACTTGAACCGTGCAAGGAGAGGTCTCTCAGTGCTTAGGCAACCAGATCATTCAAGGCGTAGGCTTTCGTGGCTCAAAAAATAACGCGGACTTTGAAAAGAGAGAGCAATATATATATATATATATATATAAGTGAAATAAAGAGAAAGCCAAGACAATCAACTTGTAACTTAGATACTGTTTAA
>WUAP02200106.1:0-21217 GCA_015163945.2 Stichodactyla helianthus | reverse complement strand
CGATTATCCGGACTCTCGATTATCCGGACATTTTAGCCCAGTCCCAATGAGTCCGGATAATCGAGGTTCGACTGTATTTAGTATGCCATGAGCCCGCGCTCCTTTTGAACAGCTGTTCACATCCTCTTTATCTCAAAAACTTGAAACGAAAGATGTAAAATACATCTGATCTGATGAGTCACTTGTTTGTCAAAACTTCTCCATCGTCTTAGAGTCTATAGAAAGCCACTGATATTTATCAAAGGAAAATTTCCGCTCAAGCCGGTATTGGTTACAAAATGTAAACGTGCTGACATCCACGCCTTACTAAAGTTTTCCAATCATGAGTCATTTTCCACCTGCTGACGACATGAAGCTTCATAATTATTCAATCATAAGTCATTCCAGTGATGACGTCATAAAGCCAAGAAGGTCCATGGAGCCAGGAAGTGCATGAGCCGGAAAATCTACGTAACGCGATAATTTGTTGGGTAACCCGATCTCTGAAGTGCGAGTCACGTCCCTTCATCAAGGACGATATTTACGAGTACCTTGGTTCATATTGTTGATATATTCACCGCGATTTATAAATAAGAATACGTGTAAACTATTATTAGAAAATTAATAAATGAAAATTAAACATAAGGAACTCCTTATGGCCATTTATGGAGTCTTCTATTTTCAGAATTTTTTAGCCGTGGACCGGTATTTCAAAGTGACTGTGTCGAGGAAATCATCGCGACATCGTGTACTTTAAAATTTTAATATATTATTTTGATTTGTCATATTGGCAGTATATAGAGACCAAAAATTAATGTTTCTGCGCTATCACGAAAACAATATTTTGATACTGTTTTTGGATTATGAAAGTAATGATGAAGATACCAGTATTTTGCCTTTCCTCAGGCATTAAGGCCAGTCGCTACTCCATCTAGGATCGGCTAATCTAATCCTGATGATAATGATGATGGTGTTGATGATGATGATGGTGGTGGCGGTGGTGAAGACGACAAATTCAAGCCTTTTGATGGCCATTTTTTGTATTTGGCAGACGTCGACACATTTTGTTATAAAAGAATGATATAATGTTCGTAAATTAAATTGGACAATGCACGAAACCCTTTGAGATTATGACTATACTAACAAATTAAACTTCTACCGTTTCACCTTGCTGTATATCACATTTCTCGCCTTCATACACTTCCTGAGTTCAATGGAGACCTGCTCCACAATGTCCTTTACTTTGCAAGGGAAAAACTCTCAGTTTTTTCACCAGACTAGAGGTCCACGAGCTTCTGGAGCTACCTCACTCGGTCTTGTACAGAGTTAGCCCAAAGAATAATAGGGGAAAAAACATAATTGAATCTCGAAAGCCTCATTTTTGGTAGAGAACAAGGTCAAAGAAAACATATTTTGGCTGGCCTCTTTGACGCCGCACTAGCCCAGGGGTTGGTCAGTCAAAGAAACTAACTACCCAAATCTAAAACATGACTCTTCCTAAAATATCTGACGATAACAATCTATTATCGAAATTCTTAATCCTGAAATAAATAACCTTGAACAAACGTATATTGATGGAAGTTAAAATGAAATTTAACGTGGCAAAGTTGTCAAGACAATAATTCATAATTTAAGCTATGTATAGATTTGGAAGTTTTATTTGGAAGTTTTTATTAAAATAAAGCAAGAACAAGCAATTTTATTCAAAAATAGATTGATTTATTAACGAGGTTAAAAAAGTGAGAATATTAGAGCTATTTTAAATGAAAACCCTATGTAATAAAACGGGGTTTTTATTAATGAAAGAAATACCAATATGCTAATTGTTTTTAGCTTTTAAATCTGCTTTCCAGTCTCGAGAAGAGAACCATCTGTTCGCGTTATTCAACGTCTTAATGACCCAAATCATTTCCATCTTTGTCGATAAGTTTACAGTTCGTCTTTTTTTTTATTTATTTTTTTTTATTTTTTTATTTTTAGAATAAACCGTCAAATTCGAGTCTAGAGAAACCGTTATTGCGCGCTATACTTCTCAAATATCCTTTATTAAAAGCAGGCTGTTAATGAAACCTCCGTTGCTTGAAGCTCCCCTGAAGCTCTGATATTCTCATCAAAAACTACATGCATGATTCTTATTCAAAGGCCGAAAGTCGCAAAAAGTTTTGAAATTGTATCTATAATTATTTCTTATTTTATTTGAATATTTTAGTTGGGGGAAGACTAAAGCAATCAATTCATTTATCCTGTGTGTTCATAGCCTAGCAGGTGAAACAACGCTATCTACGTGAGAAATGGCATAGTTCATTGTCTTCTCTGTCCAATTCACTAGCCCGGCTTCTTCCTGTCTTAGGCTGTTTGCTATCTTTTTCTAAAAAGGAGACGACGACGTCATATAAATTTGTCCAATCACAACTCGCCTTGAGACGGAACAATAGATTGGTAACCTAGCAACGTTTTCCTAAAAAATACTAATATAATATGCTTTTAAAGCTGACAACTTTTTGATTGCCTCACAAAGTTCAGCATCGTCGGACGTCTTTGGTCGTCTTGGAGAGCTGGAAAGACTTAACAAGAATCCTGAACGACTCATTTGACAGTTCAAGTCTGTTCTCAATTACTTCGTTGTATGTGTAACTTTGAAGCTTTTTTGAATTTGACAAGTTTAGATCAAAGACTGGGATTAAATCTACATGGACATCTCAATCTAGAGTGAGAGCGGACGAAATTACTCTGTCGGTCGGTACGTGAAAGCACAGAAAAAAGAGGAAGGAAAAACGTCTAATTAGTAAAAAAATGGGAGAACCACCACCGACAGCTCCTCATCTACCTCCGATTCCTCCTCCTTCTTCTCCTCCTTTTGGTGGAAGTGTACCGAATGGAAACGATTTATACAAAGCTATTTACAAAGAGTTAGAAAACTGTGGAATCAACGAAACCCAGTTGAATGTTACTCACTTTGGCACCAACGAAACCGCGATGTTTCTGTATTTAAATAAAATTTTGACAATGTATAATTGTTCCTATAATAATGGTCCTCTGCCACCTTGGAATCCGACTCCTTCTTCCAAACCGCACATCCTTCTTGTTATTTACTTCATTACGATAATGGTTCTGGGTTTAGCGGTGAATATTTGCGTTATTGGCACCATATGTCGTGTGCGCAAGCTGAGAACCATTACGAACTGTTTTGTTTTGAGCTTAGCATTAGCTGACCTGCTAATGGCCGCCGTCGTAGTGCCACTAGAAATCAACGAGTTGTACAATCCAAAATCAGGTACGTCGCCTTTTCTTGATACGTTGTTCCCTATACTGGGAGTGGCTTCGCTGTTGAACTTGTGTGCAGTAACTCTTGATCGGTACTTCACCATCACGAACCCACTCACGTATGAAGCCAAGGTAAACGGATTCCAAACGGGAGTCGTTATAGCATCAGTGTGGATTCTTTCCACAGCACAAGAGATGATACACTTTGCAGTCACTAAAGATGATGAATACCTCTTCCAAGTGATTCGCTTCGTGATCGTGTTTAGCGTTCCCTTCGTCTGCGTGTTGTTCGTGAACGCTAAGATTTACCTGATAGCGAGAGGCCATGCCAGACAAATAAGAGCGTCGGTTCCAGACCAGAACGCCGATTCCAATCGACGGAACTTTTCCAAAAAAATAAAAACAGCCCAAGTCATTGGGTTACTCGTGGGAACATTCATACTAACATGGCTACCGTATTTCATCATTACGATCTACGATGAACACTTTAACGACAAATATTACTATCTATCTGCAGAAGTAAAGTCACCAGATGGAATATGGCAGGAAACGACCGCAGCATTAAAAATCGGCAAAGTCGTTTGTGCGGCACTGGCTTGCAGTACAGCGCTCTTTAATCCCTTATTGTACGGTTTGCTCAGGAAAGACGTCCGAATTGCAATAGTGCTGTGTCTGAAGTGCAAGAACGTGAACCATATGGACTTCGATAACACGGACGCTACTACTCGTCGCATAGAAAATTCGCGCAAGTAACGGGAATTTCTCATGGAACTTGAATTTAATTGTCGACACAAATTCGGACAACTGACGCAGTAGCTAATTTATTTTCAATTGAAAACAAGGAAAAAAATATTTCTATATCTTTTATTAGCTTAAACTCAAAGATCTGGAACGAAGGTCCATCAAAACTAATAACCGTAAAAAATCAAGGTTTATAGAAAAATTATTATATATGATCTATTTTACTTGTAACCTTCAATATGCAAGGTTATTACTTTAGACAAACAAGAGCTAATAAGACATCGGAAAAATAGTTTTTAAAGACAATAATATAGAAAATTTCAACTTAAAATAGAGAATATCTATTATTTTACGTTTCAGAATTAGAAATTAAATCTTTAGGATTTATGAAATAGCTATTTAATTGCTGGCTTACAAATTGAAACAAAAAAGATGAAATATTTCAGCTTTGGCGCCAGGATTTTTCTTATGTGGGTACAGTAGAGATTATTTAAGCTAACAGAAAGGAATCGCCATTGTTTTAGCGAAACTGCCATCATTTCCGACGTGGCTCAAAATGTAATAATTCAAAACCCAGAGTTATGATTAACAACACAAGGTGTCTATATACTTAATATATCAATTAATAGTTAGTGGGAATATTAAATATATCTAAAATCCGTGTGGTCAATATAAAAGACGTTTTTCTCCTGAAAATTTTACTTAAGGTTGAGTTTAAGCAGTCAGGATTGGACATCAAAAGAGCCTGTCCTTGTTTGTGATAGCGGATATATAGTTGTGTAAATAGTTCATTCAAGCACCCGTTGCAGCGGTACCAACTATATATACCTGAACGATTGGAGCTAAAAAGGGCTAGAACATTTCCTATTTCTGATGTTCTTAACGTTCCGATATCAAAAGCAGTTGTATGTATTTATCATATAATTTACAAGTTTCAAACGCAATTTGTAACCATAATTAAAAACTTCAAATAAGCGACATGAATTAAACGAAGACTGACGTTAAATTTTTATTTTGCGTTTCTCACCTTTATCCCAGACTTTTAATATCTTTTGTAAATATACGCAAGTCGCTTTAAGTTATGAGTCTAAATGAACAAAGTAAAATCAAAATCGGAGTAATTTACGATTGCTTGAGAAAAAGTTCAAACCGTCAAATGTAGAATATAGGGGTCGAAAAAAAGATTATCATACACGGGAACATATACAACCTGTTAAATTCACACTTTTGAGATGTTATGTATTCCGGCAGAATCACATTGCGAAAAAAATTTCTAGCAAAAGAGTTGATTAAATATGTTGGAAATCATTTAGCGTTGTGTTCTAGTGTTTCAATAACATGGAGCAAGCAATGAAGAGACGACCAGGCAGTCAGGTATTAAGATTCGTGAAAACCATGTCCGAAATTAAACAAAGAAAGGGGTTGGATTCGAATTAAAGCTTGAAGAACTTTCCCGCCAACTGAGGTACAATTTTGACTGTTAAAAGATAAAGAATCTAAAAAAAATCTCAACAACATAAAAACTACCCATAATCCTAAGTGTTGGTGACCTCGTCTTTCGGGTTGGCATTTCCCGCCAACAAATCATTGATTTTAACTTCTTTCCCTGCTCTGCGTGTTATACAAACTCTTTTTTCATTTCAGTCGCCTATTATTTTAATTTCACCTGAAATAAAGGTGCTCCTCAAAGAGATATCTTTAATATTAACATTATTATATTGCTTAGTTTACTCTCGGGCACAGACGACCCTTTTTCGTAGCGACGTGTTTTAAAAATAACAGTTTGATCTCTTCAGAATGAATATTCATATAAACAAAAATATCCTTAGCGTATAAGAGAAAGACTATATGTCTTTCAAGATAGTCATAGTTTAGGTTTTATATCCGCTATGAAAGGTTTTTCCGTTCATCGGAAAAAAAAGTACATATTTTCAACCAAAAATGAGTGTCCAAATCTAAGAAAGACATGAACTTACTCCTGTGTAAATAAATGGTTCAGAAAAGGCAATACTAATGTTAAAAGTACTTCAGCATTTCAATTGTTGATATAAACTTGCTCTACCTTTACGTGAGTTGTAAGTGGTAATGAACTTAGATATAGGTTGAGCTTAGTCCTTAATAAAACATAACATCATTGTTTTGTATTGCTTTTTTTTGTTATAAATAAATTTAGTTCCTTCGTAAATAAAACATGATTTAAAAAAGATTTAATCATCTGACAGAGTGCGGCAAGAGAAAAAAGAAAAAGAAAAAAAAAAAAAAAAAAAAAAAGAAAAAGAAAAATAATTTAAAATAGTTCCTGCTTGCTTTCTTCTGAAGGAGAATAACAAAAGTCAAATAAAAAATATCCGCTTCTGTTTTTCCCCGAACAAACACGAAGAAACAAAATATAATCTCAAATCACAAGGGTTTGGGAAATTGTCAGCGAAAACAAAGGACTAATTGAAAGGAAAAAAATTAATCAAAAGCAAAGTATCTGTTAGTAAACTGCAATATCTTATTCGTTAGCACAGCTGCGCAGTACGTAACCAACTATTAATAAATTAAAATTTCCACCTCGTTTATTCGCAAGGAAGTGCTAAATTACCACAACGATCGTTCTGAAATTCCCTCGTGATCCACAAGCGAAAGTAATGAGTCTTTCAATATAGTAACTAGTAGTAATTAGTAAGAAACGAGTGCTTGATAAAATTAAAGAGGAAAGAGAATCAGAGATGTGTTGTAAGTAATTCTGTATACTTAAGTTACTTAGTTCAGCTGCAGACCGACCGAGTCATATCTTATTCTTTTGACTTGTCGGCTGGCTTTGTACGAAACTAGTCTTTGAAATATATTATGAAAGATAGCTTCCTGTATTACATTAAGTGCATTAAAACCGAAATGAAACAAACCATCAATTTTATCTTTTTGAAAGGTTCTTAACGATCTTTATCATCGCGGTATCTTGAGTTTTCGAAATCGTGAAATGTTTGGTCTTTATTGTCCTGTTTTTCGTGCAAAATTACAAAATTACAAAATTACAAAATTACAAAATTCTCAGAAAATAAAAGCGAAAAAGACAAAACAATACTGTAAAAAAGACTGTAAAGCAATATTTGTTCATGTTGAAAAGAAGTACTAATGTTTTATTTCGTGGGCAAGAGACCACGAGTCATGTCTCGTATAATTCATTTGATATTTGAATTTCTCCGCTTATGCAATATGCACTTCGTCGACAAGAAAAAATAAATAAATAAATAAATAAAAAGATTTAAAAAAATCGTTGCAAATCCTCACAGAGGATCCAAGCTCGATTTTAGGACGTTTACATTATTTTTTCCACAAATATTCTAATTGACTATACTTTGGTCTTGTGTGTGTGTGTGTGTGTTTTTTTTTTTTTTTTTTTTTTTTGCAAGACCTTCCTTTTAAATAATTATCAAGCTAAGTAGTTTGATAAGATAAGATAAAATACTTGTACCATGGAACATAGCTAGAGGCTAGCTTACAGGTACTCCACCTAATCAAACGAAATGGCTAAACTAGAAGTTGAGAAAAAAAAAAGATTTTGGTTCGAAGTCCTATTACTTAGTTTAAAAATCTAATTGTCCTGTTCAACTGGTTGAATCAATTGTCAAATTAAAATTATTGACTTTTGCGGAAAGAGGAACGCCGGAAGACTGGAGAGCAACCCTTGATTTTTTAATAAAAATATTTGTCTGTTTTCTGTGGTCAATATTAACGAGGCTTTTCAAAAATTACATAGGCAGAGATTTTGGATTATTCAACATACGAATGACATGAACTAATAATAACTAATAACTAATAACATTTTGATTCAACTTTGTTAGGCTAAGCTTCCTTGGAGTTGCACTATTATATTTTTAATTTTTTACCTACAAATTGAGTTAATAAAAGTATTCATAAATCTTACGTTAGATTTTGGTGTTTTCGTGATATGTTTTATTACATTTTAGCGAGCTTTATTATGGATTTCCTTTAGATTGTTTACTAAACCTTAAATAAATATTAGGAATGAACAATTTTCCGAATAATTCCAAGAATGTAAAAGAGCAGTTAGGAAAAAAACCGTTTTCTCCTTCGTAGGTTCGTAACGATTAACTAAAATTATTAGCGAAGGTCTTTAACGTACCACTGCAATTTTAATAACAGCCATTGAAAACCAAACAGTTATTCTATATATCACAGGGACCGTGGAGTTATGGATCCTCCAATAATTGTGCCGCCATTTTGTATTTGGACTGCTCGACTATTTGATGTATAATTTAAACAAGTAATTACAGGCATTTTGAATTCATTCTATTTTCCATTTGTTTTAGTTTCTTTAAAATTTAACTTTTCCCCTGTTATTTTCACTGTTAGTTTACCTCGTATCCTAGTTCGAAGGTTGTTAAGCTTGATTTATGAATGTGAACACCGCCATGGTAGCCAGGATGACGTCACACAGTTAGGAACCTTTGTTTTTTAATAAAATCAAGCACAACAAATCACTAGTTAAGGAGTTCTTGAATTAAACTTACAGCCTATTTGTAACACAATGTTGCACTTACTTAAATTGATTATGAACTTTCGGCTTTTTTCCCTGCTTCCGGATCACATACCGAACAAAAGTAGTTTTGTCGCTTCTCCATGACGAAAGGTTTAGCAGCTTTTACAAAAAAACAAAAAACAAACAAACAAACAAACAAACAAACAAACAAACAAACAAAAAACCCAGATGACATTCCCATTGGATTTATGTTAGGAGAATTATTTCATTTTCATCAATCTTGATTGCTCTATTAAAAAATTCGTTAGAGGACGTTAAGGGTCTTAAATAACTTTTTTCAGTTTCAAATGGTTCGGAAATCACATCATAATGATGTCAACCCACTCTCATCCGAGAGGAAGAAGTGGACTTGTAGTGAAAATGGAAGTAACAACAAAAGAAATTAGAGATTTCCGATTTACAGGCTTTGGCACTAACTGTACCATTGGTTAATTTACATATTGCTATAGCTTGCGTAAGACCTCATTTCTTAACTGAATAAGTAGAGTATTCAACTGCAATTCCATACTTTCCGAAATCAACGTATATCTGCTTGCGCGGACCATAGTAAATACACCGCTTGTACTAGTTGCGTCATTCTCAAGTAAAACTAAATATATTTTATACTGCTAGGAAATTTGTTACTGTTAGCGATAAACCAGCGCTTGTGCCGTTAAATCGTAATCTTTGTTTGGAAAAAGGTTGGCCTGCTCAGTGTAGCTCGAGGAAGAGAGTGTAAGCCCTCAGGCAAATCCGGCTGGAAAAAATTAATACTCATTCAAAGCGAAGCACGGAAAACACTTGGCGTCTAGTACTGTTAACTAATGAGATTTTTATCCCTCCGCTTGAAGACTCCACTTAAGTCTCTGCGTCATTAACTGCTTTTATCCTTCAGACCATCAGCGAAATTTTAGCTACGAAAAGGTAATTTTCGTCTCTTTATCACCGAACACTTCAGGTTCTGCCGCCGCGAGGGTTGAAAACTGACTGCTATTAATTTAATCAGGCGTTAACAGCATCATTTCGCAAAGAAGTTTCACATCTGTGCTTTCGACACTGGACGTAACGGATGCTATTGACTTTAAATTAATATTACTTGAATTTCAATTTATCATGATGAATAAATAAATGATGATAGTTTTATGCATAGCTTACGATTTCAAGCCAGAGATACAGTACTCGGATTTCAACATCAATCTTTTTAGATTTTAACTGTAAGAGAGTTCAGTGATTTTAACGAGATTAAATATTTATAATACTATTGACGGCACTGGACTTGAAGTAGGCTGTCACAAAACCGGACGCTTTTACAAGAAGCTGAGCTAAAAACACATTTAAGACGTTTTAGAGATAAATCTTTGACAATTCCCAAACTTCATTCATGATAAACTCATTAGACTTTGACTGCGATCTTAACTTTAACTCGCAAGGTCGTGGTAAGAAGATCGTCCGCCATCTTGAATTCTAAAACGCGACCCCATATATCCAATCGAGATCAGCTGATATCACTTTATATTTAAGCCAGTTTTTGTCAGACTTTAAGCCGACCTCATTCATATTCTTTGCAGGAAGAAGGTACTGTATTTTGTAATTTGTAAAAGAGTCTGTTCTTGGATTCTTTGCGAAGAAATAAACTGACTGCTTCTAGTCTTGCATACATTGAGAAAATTCATCTAAAATTCAAGTGCACTTTCGTGTTCATTTTTCCTTCCCAACTTCTCCGAGTTTACCTTATAATATCGTACTATCCTTTTTGCCAGCTTTTATTAAGCCTTTGGCCTGCAACAAAACAGATATAAATATATGCCTTAATATCAGAAGATTTGCACTCGGTCACGTGATCAGTTGCCGCCATATTGGAAGCAATATTCAGGGGAAGAACCCTATGGTGCCCAGGCTTCTGACCTTAATCTTGCCTACCTTTGCTTGGATGACGGGAACTGGTAACGAGATAATTACAGCACCAAAGAGACAGCAGAATCCGCCAATGATTTTACCGATGTAAGTAACTGGAACCATATCTCCGTAACTAGGCAACCAAATCAAGAATAACACACGTTAACACACAGGTCTAGTGCAAGGGACAAGTACACAGGGTATCCCCTCCTTCATGGTTTTAAAACTAACTAAAGTACACTTGCATATCCCAAGAGAGTAGGATGTACACTGTTGTACACCTATTTCAAAAATCCTTGTCGCAGCCGAAGCAACAGCCAACACTCCAAGGCCACAAAGGATTTCGGTAATTTTTCTCATAAATCATGTTTGCAGTACTGGTATCTTCCAAAATATTTGGTTTAACACCTGAACTACCATTGCAGCTTGCCAGAAATGTAGATCACAAACGCATGCAACCAAAATATGCTGTAGATGAATTAATTTTGAAAAAAATTACCGAAATCCTTTGCAGTCTTGGAGTGTTGACTGTTGCCTTCACCTGCGACAACGATTTTTGAAATAGGTATATACGTAGTTTAGCCTGCATAGCTGGCCTTCCGTGTTTTTGTGGGAGGGGAGGGAAGGGCCAAAAATATACGGGGGCCAGCTACGCAGGCTAGTACGTAACCCGCCTTCCTATTCCAAGGGCGATTAAATCATGTACAACTCTAACAGGTCTACTCACCCCAAAGTAGTGGTAGTAACAATGGAATACCACATTGCGCTGGGAATACTTTGAAAAGTCGTTTTTTCATCATCTTTTTCCATGTAAAACATGATGCTTGAGAACAAAACGATTGTTAGTGAATAACTAAACAAGATGAAGGACAGTTCACTGGAAGATTTCCTGAGAGATTTGAACAAATACTGAAGCTTGTGGCTATAGCGAGCGAACTTAAGGATTCGAAATATCCTAAAAATACGTAGGACTGACATCCCTTGAAGCTGGTTTGTACCTTGACCTTGGTCTTCAGCAACAAACTGTTCAAATATAATATTGAAATAAAAAGGAAGGATAGCCATGAGATCAATAATGTTCAAAGGATCCCGGATGTGTTGCCATCGAGATAACGCCACAAGGACACCTCCGATGTACTCAGCCGTGAAAATAACGATACATATTACTTCAATGGAGAAAAAGACGGAGGTATATTCCTCAGCACAAGTTTTATTCAAGGAGCAGGGTAAAGTTTCCAAAACGTTGCTGGAGACGCTCACCAATATTATTATGGCAGTAAATATATGAAACACACTGGCCAACTTTGAGGAATGAGGATTATTCATGGTCTCTCTTATCTTTGCTCTAAAACCCAAGGTTTTTCCCGCTTTAGTTTTCCCCAATGAGCCTCTTTTCTTGTCATTTCTTTTCTCCTCTTTCTCCGGGTAATTTTGTGCGAGGTAGTCGTCAATGCAGCAATCAGACGTAGCGTTCTCCATAGGTATTCCGTAGAAGTTCATCTCATCGCGATAAAGAACCCAGCAGTCTAGTTCAAGCTCAAAAGGACAGTGGAGCTTCCCTGTTATATAGAATCGGCAGACGTACTTGAACATATCTGGATCTCTGTCGAAGAAATACTCGTCTTTCTCATCGTCGTAATAACACGCACTATTCTCTTTGTTGGATAGCAGAGTACCGGGGTATTTCCTCAGATAACGCTCGTCAAGTTTGTACTTTGTCCCTCCGACGTTGACTCTCACCCATTTGCTCATCTCTAAAACTGAAATCACAACTGAGTTTTTTTGGAAATTTTAAAACCTTATTAATTTTTAAAGGCTATCTTCATTAAAACGACATTAAGTTGGTGTGAAAGGGGTGCTGATAATTTATACATACGCTTTTAAAGAGTTAGAGATGTTTTCTGCTTCACACCTTTGCACAGTTTATAACGCGTACATAGCAACGGTTGTTAAGGGACGCTGTGAGTGGTTCACGATTAAAAATTTGGACAAGAAACCTCAAATCTCAAGACCAAAGGTCCATAAGAATTCTTATTCCAATGTGGAATAATTTCCTTAACAATTCTTTTGCATTTGAATATCAAAATAAGCAACTAGAGCATGCGCATAGCTTTCATCATTCTTCAGCGCGCGAGTAACTGTTCCAGCTCTAACTACAGCACTTAATAAACGAAGTTTAGTGGAACTAAATTTCACCGTAGCATAACGATTAATAAATAAAGGGGATAGGATTAGAGGTGATAAACATCGACTTACCGACGTAGTAAATCAGATAAGAACTTTTTTGAGTTTTAAAACTATTTTTTCTGTCCGCACTGTACGTGGTGGTCACCTGCTATGGACACCCAAAATAAGATAACCTGCTAGTTTTCATACGCGAGTCTCGTTTCATTTGTTTCACAGTTTTTTCAAAGGAAAATTTGCAACAAAGATAATCGATCCGTGATGATGACGCGACGGTTTATCAGAAAGAAAGCGATTGCTCTGAAAAGTTTTGTGCTGGGATCATTTGAGGTGATAATTGACCACCATCACCACCATTGTGATTAACAGCCAAACATGCCCAAATTTACAAGCCTGAGATTTCCATTCATTTCCTATTCGAAAACCAAATCGCTTTTCGAATTTAAGGGGTTTTTTTTGTTTTTTCTTGTCTCGGAAGAAATGCCGAAAAACCGCCAGCCATCTTTACGATTGCAAGGACAAATGTATGTTATGTATACTTTTGCCGCTATTTTTCATTTATTAATTTTTTTTATTGCATCCAGAAATCGTTACATCTTCGGTGCTCACACGCAAAACCTTCGGCTTTCAGTCGGGAAAAGAAAATTAGCCTTCGACAAGCATGGAAACGAGGTAGGTATTACAGCAGCAATATCATTGGCTGAGATTGCATTACGTATCCATAGAAGTATAGAAAGCAAACGGAAAAAAATATCCACGATTTTCTTCAAAGCTTTCAAATGCTTTCAGGTCTGAACCAATCAAAAAGAGAGGTCATTTATCTTATCCAATCACAGTGCATGAATCTGGAAGCCATTTGAAAGCCCTAATATCATGTTTTTCGTTAAAATGAAATCAATTATATAATGACCAAATCTTTATTGTCAATTATACCAATAGCATACAACCATTATAGACCATGAGGTAATTATATGAGAAACCCAGTATTTTTGAATAAAAGATTAATCATGATTCTACAGTAAGAAAATACACACACACACCAGCCTTAATAATAGCCTTAACAAGTTATAATATATTTTTGTCACACTCAAAATCATACTACTAGCATCAAAAAAAGCCTAGGAAAAGCTTAAAATATAAAAATAATGATTTACCTGAGTCTTTGTTCAGAACAATCTAATTACATCACAAATTATTCAGCTTAGCAGTAATTTTTCAAGCTTAATTCATATTTTCTTAGAGCCTGCATGTTTTAATTGCTCTATCTCTAAAACTTATGAAGCTATGAGCAATGGGTTTTACTGTAGAGAAAGTAACATACTTCTCCAGTGCCATTCAATCTGTTACAAAATATTATTTGACCCTCAAGACATTACCAAATGGAGGATGGCACAAAATACACAAACAAAAAACCTATGCTTAAACAACCAGTTATGTTTCATTCAACACCATCAATTGTTTCCAGCACATATTTTAAATGAATATGAAAATATCAAAGTGCTGTCTCAGCACTCTAATTCAAATAGAGAGAATTAATTGTGTGCTGTGTTGTTAATTCCATCAGTGCAAGACAATTATCTGAGCGGCAAGATGTTCTTTACCCTGATTGAAATTTTATTGCCCTCCCAGCGATTGGAACAAGGATAAAATTAATCACTACATCCAGGATAACACATCATTTCTATCAACATCTTCTGGAACTGTGCCAAGTCTTAATGACTTCCTACACCCCTGTGGTGTACTCCCAACCATCTTTGCTGGGGTAATTTGAAAGGATAGCTGACTGGGAGACAGCAGGAAGTCAAAGTCTGAATCTTTTAATGGTGTGAAGAATCCACTATCAGAATCATACTTCAGAGGTGTTAGACCTGAGCGAAAGGCAGTACTCAGTGGTGAAGATTGAGCTGGGGTTGACGTTGTCTTTGTTGTGCTGGGTGCTCCAGGAGTGTTGAGCTGTACAGGTGAGAGCATGGAGTTATTTATTTCTTGTGGTTTGTATTCCTTATTGTAGAGCATAAAGGAATCATTGTTCTCAGAATTCATTGCAGCCAATGTCGGCATTGTTCTATCCCTCAGAGGTGATCTGTGCTGATGAGATGTGGCTAGATTAACAGGGTATGGCAAAGTTGGCTTTCTATAGATGTTTTCTTGTGCTGATGCTTCAACTTTTATCTTCTTGGGTAATGGCTCATGTTTGGAGTCAGGTTCTTTGTTTTCTTTTGAAGCAACTGCTTGTTCTCCACAATATTGTTGCTGATTAGACAAATCATTGTTTTCCATTACTTTTGAATAATCATTAATCTGTAATGAATTATCTTCATTTTCTTGCTTAATACTATCCAGCACCTCAGAAAAGTTCTTATTTTTCAGAATTTCATCCATTACTGCAGTCACAGAAACATTTCTGCTATCCTGACTGCAATTGTCAGTCTTTGTTTCAGGCTGCTTTGGTAGAAAAAATCCATTTTCTGAAACTTTAATAGTAGCATCTGGCCCTTGTGTTACTGTGAATCCAGAACATGCCTTCTTGCTATTAGCAATCTTGGAGGCCAGGTCCATGTAGACATTTGTTGGCAAAATAACAACAGGCATCACAGTATTTCCATTAACAATTGAACAAACCCCTGGCATTTTTTGAACAGCACTTTCGTTATAAGAATAGGGAACATTGTCTAATGGCTTGGGTAAAATTGGCCTTAAGTTTCGGCCAGATAATCCTGGTTGTACCAGAGGGTTTTGTATGACTGGCTGGGCATGTTTCATGACTTCTCGCATGATGTTTTTCTTGCCTTCTGGTGAAATAGACCAGTAACTACCTTTTCCAGGAAGATCTACTGGCCTTTTCTCTTTGAGGAAAAAACTGTGCAAGGAGAGATTGTGGCGAATAGAATTCTATAACACAAAAAAGAAAAGAGTTAATGTAACAACTATTTCACCCCTTTCTTTGACATCGTCAAAACTATTTTTACAGCTTGAAAGCTGCTCCTTTTACAGAACATTTCAGACAGCAAACCCTTATCCATTACAGATAAAATAGATGTACTCTATAGTCAACCACTTACCTTCCAAGCCTTTTTACACTTCTTATAGTAAGGATAATTATTCTCAATCCATTTATAGATATCCTGTAATGTCATTCTCTTATCTTCAGTGCTATTGATTGCAAGAAGGATCATTGTAGCGTAGGAGTATGGTGGTTTAGGATATGGGTTAGGTGAACTTGGTGACACGCGATTTTGTGAATCTTCAGCAAATTTCTTCATCCTTGAAGCTCTTTGTGACTGGAGGAGCTCAGACGATTCTAACTCGCAAAGCCATTGAATATTTGTAAGGCTGTCATCGAGTGACTTATCGCCCCTTGCTGGAAAGAAAGAACATACAAAACTTGGTGTAAACAATATTTTTTTTTTTGTACACTGAAGAAGGTCATTGTTTTGACCGAAACGTCTGTAAAACATAATCGTTTTCAATTAAAAAGCTAGTGACAAAAAAGATCAAGTGAAGTAATTAAGATTTCGTGATATTTCCAGCTGTTTATATACGGTGAAGTTTTACCAGACGTTATTATCAATAGGTTTGATCCTAAATCCCGAATTAACTTAAAGATATTTTAGACTAATCACAACGAAATCGGCGAACTGTTATACGATTCTTCTTGAGTAACAAAGTAGAATCTAGCAGACATTTTGGTTTAACAACGGACAACTAACTGGCATTTAAATTCAAATTTTTCAACTACTTTTAGCTCTAATCCATTACAAATTGCTTTCTTACCTTGCGATGAAGACATGGCTTGGAAATGATGTGGTTTTTATGATTAGAAATGGTCTCAAATTAAGGAATTTATCTGGTAAAAAGGTTTTCAAACTGTTTGTTGACGCGTGGAACATTTCATCAAACTGTCTGGTAACATTTTAAAAATTCCTTTCCTTTTGAAATCAACCAATCACATCACAGGATACTTATAGCCTCGATCTGATACGAAACGATCCCATAATTCCTTACCGGAAGTGAGAGTCACCATACCGACATAAACATGGTGAAATGATCGAAGGCATACTTTGTACTTTATACTTTATACTGTTTTCGGGCGATCAGAATGCTCTTAAGGCAAACAAAAGATGCGTAGCTGTAATATAGTAATTAGTGTTATTATCTGCGTCAAAATTTTTCTTGATAAACACGCATTGGCTGACGAAACAAGAGGTTTGTATGGTGTTATGATTATGTCATGCTAAAAGATTTCGAAAATAATTTACTGCGAAAGTCCTCTTTCTTAATTCTAATTAACTTAACTACGTTGTAATTTTCGATCTCGTGATTTTTCGGATTTCAAATCCCTAACTTCACATATTGAAATAGTATTTATTCAATGTTTTCCACATCAATAATTTTAATACCTTTATGTTATTTTTGTATTGTAGCCGTAATTCCTAGAAATGGAGCGCTAGATATTCCACCTAACGGTGGAAAGATATTTACCTTGCAACCTCGCGAAGAATTAATTCTTCAGTTACTCAGGACAGAACGCGACTGGTTCTTTGTGATCTTTCAAGTTCATTCCCAATACAGATTAACATTGGCATCGACAGACCCTCTTTTTACCCATAACACCACAAACACTGGCTTTGATCCTTCTGTTTTGTATAAGCTACCATATATGCATGGTGAACAGTTTGTTCCTTTTTATGTAAAATCAAATTCATCAGAAGATTATAAGGTTGATGTTATTTCTGTACCATATAGTAATGGAGGTTAGTATCAATGTATCCATAGTTCAGTACCTCTGACATTAAAGTAGCAACAGTTCTTGGGTATTTAGCAAGCCAGTAGCCAGGAGTTTTCATGGGGAAGTGCAATTGAGGCCAAAGTGGACCATACTACCTAAAATGTTAGACATTGCATAACCCAAAATGCAAACCTCTGCAGGGTGTGTTTTGTGTGGGGTGCAACTGAGGCCAAAGTAGACCAAACTTTCTCCAAAATGTGAACCTTTATGGTTTGTAGTGGGGGGCAAATGCACCCTTTGCACCCCACTGGCTACCGGCCTGTCCGCTGTCTGAAAATGAGCATTTTGTGCCATAATAGATCAAGCCCCAAGTGTGAACATCTTCATAGCTAGTTTGTATACAAAGTAGACCTTCACATGTGAGAAGTTAATTATTTACTGATTTTTATCAATCCACACAGCTCCATTCCCTGGGGGATGTTGCCAGACATGCAATATGGAACTAGATCCAAATCTTAAGGTCACCTATGACTCTGTCAAAACAACTATTACCTTTTACTTTGCAAATGTATTTTTTGGCAGGTAAGGACAAATTAAGTAGACTTGGGGGGTATTGAGGGCAAGGGAGGAAGATTTTTATTTAAGATTGTAATAGGGTAGTGGTGATACAGGCATTCAAGATGTTGGGAAAGGATGATATCATGTATTTGTATGCTTGAGGTGTGAACTTAAATAATTGGGAATATGAATTCTTACTTTTTGTACGCTACCATTTGATACAATTATGGTTGGAGAAGCAGTAAATGTGCAATACCTTTAAGATATATATGATGACATTCTTTTATTTTTTAGAGATGCTTTGATGTACTTACGTCATCTTCATACAATTATGCTGATGAGCTCTGTTTATTTCATTTCTACAGGGGTAAGAAGGAAATTCCCTGTGATGGTAACAAGAAACATCCTAAAAATCCAGAGCACTTCAGACTAGAATACCATCTTTATCAGATGTTTCTAGATGAAGGGAATTTGGATCAAGATGAACTCTTTAAGGGTTTACAGATGATGGCATATCCTTCTATTATCAAGACCAGTGGTAACAAGGTGATTCTTTGTTATTTATTAAAATTCCTAATCATTTACCCATTTTCTGTACAGATTTCTTTTTGTAGATTTGTACTTAAGATCACCTAATAGCACAGAGTTGTGAAACTACACATTAAAATTTCCCATAAAAAGTTTGCCTTAATTAACAGAAAGTTGAGTTTGATCTAGTAAAATTATAGATTATACCATAAATCAATAATATAGGAAATTATAGACACCTTACATAACATTTTTCAATAACTATTTTAGGTATTGACAATGAAAGCACCAACAATTCCAAAAGTATTATTTGATACAGTAACTGGTCAAGGAATCATCTATAATATCATAGTTTATGACCCTGTAATGAAGAAAGAGGCTGCATATTCCCCTGTGCATACGTATGGTTGTAGCTTTACATCAACCATCGGAAATTGCTTTTCAGTAGGTAAGAAAAAGACCATATTGCTATCACCATGGTACCTGTATATTGTATCACTATGGTGACTATTACCATGGCAATTATTATTGAAAGATGTAGTACATGTGGATGTTTTGTCACCAGTCAAGTTTAATTTTGCATACAGTTTTCCATAGTATTTGACTGTCACTATGGAAACTATTATATCAATTATCACTATGGCAACTGTCATGGTAATTAAATTGCTTTTTATAAAATAACGCTATATTTTCTTAAACAGTTTCTACAATAAACAAAGTTTTTGCTGTATTTGGAGCAGTTGTTGCATTAGTAGTTTGTTTTATGGGCCACAGACTGTTCAAGTTAGGTATGCATATATGTACATCATGAATAAAGACCATTTGTTTAACAAATTATATACATAGTAGGCAAAGTGATATTTGTATTTACTTTTTCTCTTTTTGCTGTGTTTTCAGCTTTGTTTTTAGGTGGAGTTATGAACTTTGGGTTTATTTTTTATATAATTATCTCCGAATCTACAAATCTTTCTCATACAGGTATCAATATTTACAGATTTGTTTAAGATAGTATTAGAAGCTAGATTAAATAAATATGTAAAATTGATGGGTAACAATTCATACATATTTTAAAATGTCATGTGCTAAATATTAGCATTTTCCTCCTTACCTTCCAGGCCTGATGTTTGCCAGTCTAGGTGTTGGAGTTGCAGGTGGTTTGGGGATGTTTATGCTGTGGTCATTAACAGAATATGTGCGCCTCTGTTTACTGATTAATGGCTTGTTTTTAGGCTTCCTTGCTGCAGGAACCCTTTTGTTTACTTCAGTTGGTAAGACATTCCAAAACAGTCTTGAACATAAACATTATAATTATAAATCTAAAATCTAATTTGTATTTATAATACTCATGAATAATTAATGAGGTCAAAACAATAGAAAATCATAAGCATGGAGGAGCTTGTATATCTGATACAAAATTATCCTGATTTGCATAAACTTTAAAGCTGATTTTCTCAGTCGAATTCGCATGTATGTTCAAAATTTTAGTCAAACACGATCTAGGTAACCTAGACGTATCATAAGCCGTATACAATATTCGCGTCCGATCTGTATGGGATATATATTGTATACATTACTTATTGTTGCTATATAACAGTGTGTACAAACAACAAGGTGTGACTTCAGTGCCAAGATTGAAAATATAAAATTAACTTTTTATTCACAATTCTGTTAATGTTAACCTGTTTTAGGAGACTATGATGTTTGGAAAAGTGATTTTGACTATGGTATGGTGGTAATTGCATTAACTATTGTTACACCATTTGTAATGTTACCCTGGCCAAAAGTGGTGAGTATATATTATGTATTATTATATAGATTTCAATGAAATACCAGGATTTCTCCAGTTTCTAAAACTCCATACACAGTGAAGATATCATTCTTATCCTTCGCATGTGAAGATATCACCATTGCCATGACTACCCCTGTATCAACCAATCACAAATGGCCTTAAAATTCTTCCCTGATCCTGGATATTTCATTGATATTTATAAAATAAACAGAACATTACATGGCCACTTGGAGATACGAATTTTACTTTCTCGTGTTGAATATCTCTCACTCGTGAGAGATATCATCAACACTCAAAGATAAAATTCATATCTCCATGCACCCATGTAATATCCTCTATATATTTTATTTAAAATAGGGGGTATTAAATAGCTTTGTGTAGGGGCTCATTTTATCTGCAAGCAATGGTAAATCTCTTACAAGCTAGGGCAGGATCCATATATGTCCCTGTACCTTATTACACTCTGTACAGAGACCCATCTTAGATCTACTCTTGGGTAATATATTAAGTGTTATTAATTCTATTACACATATTTATAGCTAAGTATTGTCTACACATCAGTGGTATCGGCATATGGATTCATTATTGGTAAGAAAAATTTGCAGAGAAAATTAAACCGACCATTTCTAACATGCTTTAAAAAGAATTAATAATTGATAGTCTTAATAATTTAAAAATTAGAACGTTTAAATGGTTTTCCAACTATTAAAGCCAACAAATGGGAAGTTCCTTCTTTGTAAATAAGAAATTTTCTTTGAGAAGGGTAATTACTCTCATTGATTTTTAAGATAGCAGTTTTTCTAATAATTAATAAGTAATTTAAATAGATGTGTCTAAATATGATTTGTAGAGAGATGAAGATGTTTTTATGATAAAACTAAGAATTTATGGTTCCGACCAAAACAATAGCAACCAATCACCTTTGCAGGATTTTTCCCAGTGGGATTAAGATCTTGTCCCACAAACAACAACACGTTTTCTGTTTTGAAGGGAACTACAAGGATTACAAGGCAATTTTATT